>PVLA01003057.1:0-231811 GCA_004027455.1 Hydrochoerus hydrochaeris
AGGAGGAGGAGGAAGGAAGACAGGGAAAGAGGGAAAAGGGTAAGAAGAGGGGGTGGAGACAGAGGAAAAGAAAGAAGAAGGAGAAGGATAAAAAAGATAGGGAGAGGCAGGAAAGGGGGAGGAGGAGGAGAGTACAAAAATCCAAGCTGGATACTGCTTGAATTCAAATGATCTCAACCTCTGACTCAGCAAATATAAGCGTAATGAAAACTATCTACACATAGGTTATTTTAAAGCTCTCTTTTTCTTCCATTAATATGATATACATTCTACACATAAGACATAAGGTTTATTTACAAAGGTCCCTTGTGTGTAATGGATTCGCATCTGCTAGCAGTCAGAGAGGGCCATCTGGAATACAGCGTGTGTGAATCAGTAGGTCCCAACAACTGGCATCGGTGTGCAGCCATTCTTCCCCTCTTCTGGATTTTTACTGAAAAGTTATTGTTTCTAAATACTCCATTGCTTCTTTAAATAAACTTCCAACATTGGGCTTTCCAAAACATCTTTGACTTTACTTGTCATATGGCATCCAAGCAAAAAAAAAAAAAAAAAAAAATCCACCCCCTAAGTGGGGTGCTAATTAAGTGTAGGAGTCAAAATGATTTTAAATAAACATCAAATTTCTATATTCTGGAATGAATACTTCTGGTTCATGAGAAAAAGCAAAGACACTGAAGTGAAAAAATGACGTATTGGGACTACTATCTGCTAACTTTTTTCTTTCCTGTGACACTGGGATAAGCATGCTGGCCTGGAGGAGTTGCTGTGAGGACTGTGTGACACAGAAGATGAAACTGGTGAGCATCTCGGTAGGCTGGAATTAGAGGACCATTAATGGATTGAGCCGTCTTTGAAAATAAAGGGTTTAAGACAATTCAGGAGGGACTCTATTTCCCTCATGTTGCCTGGTGGCTCCCATAGCAACTCTCTAAGCCAAAGTTAAGGGTCTTAGGGAGGCCCTGGCACCAAGGTTTCAAAGGAGGAACTGAACTTCAGAGACTAGAGAATCTCAATAAGGTTTGGCTGACTCATGGGACAATCAGAACACCAATGCCTTGAAATTGATGTAATAGTTCCCCAAGGTTCTCTGAATGCACAGCTACTCCACTGAGAAGGCACAGGGCTCCCACAACTTTTCCTAACAAAAGAAGGCCACTTTTATGCAAAATGAATGTGACTCCTGCAGATTCAGAAGACTTCCAAAGTTCTTTCAGGGAAGTGAGTTCTCACACATCTGTTGAGACGTCACTCTCAGGCAGCAGCTCTGATTGCCCAAAATATGAATTAGAAGAACCCATATGCCATTTTTCCCTTTCCTACTGGAATGGACATTGACAGAGGCCAGTGGTGTACACAGCAGTGCATACCCAGTGTTTAACCATTATATGCAAACAACCTGGACAGTCACCGAGAATCTGCCATGGGAGGAATTAGCCCAGATATCCAGACCAGACAAGTAAGACATTTTATCATCACTGAAGTCTAAAGGAAAGGTAAGTTCTAGAGAAAACTGTTCTCAAGAAAATGGAAGCCCCTGAGAACCCAAAACTTTGACTTTACTTATCATATGGCATCCAAGCCATGACAAGTAATCACATTCAAGGGAAGAACCAAACCAATGAAGGCACACTGAATGTCAGATTTATGACCAGCACTTTAAAGGAAAGGATGGGGAAAAAGATGTAGTCACTGCCTTTGACAGTACAAAAGTACTAAAACCATAGAAAATGTAGTAATATGGATGAATTATGAAGTGGGAGAAATGATGTCAGGTATATTAATGGACAAATCATAGATAGATAGATAGATAACTGCTATTACATGATGTGTACTCTAATAAGTATATCTCATATATTTTATTTTATTTTAATCTTCACAATAACCCAATTAGGTATTTATACCAATTTTACAGGTTTATCAAAAACCAATCTTGGAGATGATTTTAAAACAGGTTAGGAATACATGACTAGTAAATTATAGAGCTGGGATTTGAACCCATATTTACCAATTTAAATGCTCTTCAGAGTTTAGTGCCAGAAGTGGGGTCTAGCTCCTCTCTGGATCTGGTATTTCCTCTCCTGAGGTAATGAGCTCCTTCTAACTCATGATGCTTCTCCTTGAACATTGTAGACAGGTAGTTCAGCACCAGGTTTTCAGCTCTATGTATTCCTATGATGGCATATTTTTCTACATGGCTAATTTTATTGCAACTGTGCTTTTATGTGTTTTAATTTCTTTCTGGTAAAAACAGGGTCTACATAAAGAAGTTAGGTTAAACTGACACAGAAACTCACGGTCCATCTACTGTATCATGCTCTGCCTTAAGATAACACATCTCAGCAACAATCCAAATCCAAAAGCAGAACAAAGCGTGTTACTAGATACATAGTTCAGATTCAGAACAATTGTCATAAACTATCACAAAAGAAAGGAGACTTTAACTTTGTTGAATTCAAGGACAGAAATGAGGTGAAATTCAGTGCAGCAACTAAAAAGCAGAGAGGAACAGGACAGAGACAGTGACAGATTTCCCACATACTTAGTAAAACCCAGGAAAGACTGTGAATGAGCAACAGAGAAGAGAAATTTAAAACCAGCAAATAAAAGCAATTCAAGCTTCTAGTCAATTAAGCATTATCTTCAAAGTTACTATTTAAATTTCATTTCTCATTAAGAGGTTTGGAGTCCTTATTTTAGACAGTCAAATGCACACCCTACCTGTGTCCTTTGATAGAAGGCTTCTTTTTCTTCCTCTGAAGGGGCCTGTCCTTTGGGCAGAGAGTCTGATTCTAAAGAGATTGGCAAGTAGTCTTGCCATTCTCCACATGCTGGAATCACAGTATCGTCAGACAGATCACCTTGATGCTTCTAGCTCTGGATACACAATTCAAGAAAGTCATTTCTCTCTCATAAACTATCCCGAGAACACTCAAATATCCTTTGAAATATCAGGTAAAACTCTCTTTCCCTCTCCTTGATGCTCTTCTGAGAATTCTGTAGAGCTGGGGAAGGTACAACAGAGCTGACAGCTTTGCTTTCCCACATCATTCTACTTAATACCTGAACTCTGAGAACTGTAAGTGACAGAAAGAGGCATTTGGCACCACACAGAGGTGCTCCATAGTCCCAGGATCCTCTGGGGGTCATGGTCTTTAGGACCAAACTGCTCGCTGGGCCTCCAAGAACAATTTCAACAGTGACAAATCAAGGAAGCACATAGCCGGGCTTTCTGAAGTCATATGACTTTATCCCAATGTCAAAAGTTTCAGCACTGACACTTGTCACGACCCCACCAGCATGCACTGTGCCTTTCCCCAAGGGAATACTCTTCCCCATCACTGCTGTCATCAAAAAGCATTGATTAAACACTCACCTGCAGGTGATGCTGAGTACAATACAGCACAAGGGTCTTTTCACAATGGACTTACAATTCCATGGATGCAACTCACTTAGCTTTTTTGCTTTGCTCATGAAGCAACAAGTCGCCTTCCTCCACCTACAGAGTAGAGGCCAAAGAAGCAAGAACCTCCACAAAGAGGCCCTGCCAGAGGCCAAAGGAATGTGCTCTTTCTTAGCCAGCACCCAAAAAAGATATGGCACAGGAAGGTGCTTTTCACTTCCTCTCTCAAAGGCCACCCCTAGTGACAGAACTAGAAATGTGAAGAAGGAGAGAGAAGGCTAAATCCATGGTCTTCTCTTCTGTTTCTTCCCTTTTCTCACTGAGTTTGCAATTTATGTAATTAGGTAATGCATGATAAATCCGAGTGTATGCAGCAGGGCCGGGACGCACCTCAGTGGTGTAAGTGCCTGCCTGGCAAGCGCAAGGTCATGAGTTTGATCCTCAGTACCAAAAAAAAAAAAAAGTTTAATACTTGATGTATGCAGCAAATCCATGAATGGTGAGATATAATAACAAAATGAATATTATGAACTCACCGAGAAACATAAAAGTTTAGTCTCAGTGTTGAAACCACGTGTAGGATTGCTCCTCTCCTAAAATTTCCTCTCTGCAGGTCATCGCCATCCTGCACTGGATGGTCACCATTGATCTGTCTTATAATTTTAGCATATATATTTGCAAATACATTGCTTACCCTCGCTTGGTTCTGATACAGATATGCGGCATTCATGTTGCCTGTTCAGTAATATGTTCTTTACCTTTTCTTTTGTGGTGTTGATTACCTCTTCTTAATTTGTTTATTTAACTCCTTAAATAATTTGCTAAATTTTTCTTATATCCTGGCAGTATGTCCTATGTGCTGTATATCAGACAAATACCACTTCCTTGTTTTTTCATTTACCTGATGGCATCTTTTTCAAACGTTAGTTTTGTGTTCTTGTGTGTTTTTGGAACATGCTTCCTATCTGAAGGGTGCAGACCATCATATATATTCTTAGAAAAATTTTGCCTTTCGTGTATATGCATTAAATCAGCTAGAATTTGTTTTCCTGTACTGAGTGAATAGAACACAAATTTTATTTTTTCCATGTAGATAGTTAATGCTTAGCAACCTTTCTTCAGTGCCTTTCCTTGTCTTCACAGTGCTGTCTTATCACAAAAAATTCTATAGGTGAATTTGTTTCTGGAAAGTGTATTCTTATTTAGTTGAATTTATAATGCTCTGTAAAAATATTACATTATATTTGTAACAGTTTTTTATATATCGTTACCTAATAATGCAAGTCTTTCTGATATTTTCTTCTCCAGCAGGACCTTGATTCTCGTTGAGATTTTGTTTTTTCAGATAAATACTAGAATTGAGCTGTCAGTTCCTCAAAAATCACTGAAAAAGTTGGTTTTTCAACCATGAATCTATAATTCAATTTAAGAAACAGTAACAAACTTTTTAAAGTGATGCATTCCACACACAAAATAATACATTTCTGGATGTATTTAGCTCTTGATGATTTTCAATATGGTTTTTACTGATATGTGAACCACAGTTTTCTCCCTATAGATTGCATGTGTCCGGATGTCCCCCCAAAGCCTCAGGCAGTCACAGGTGGGCTTTTTCAGAGGTGGCTGGATCTAGAGTGTGTGACTGATTCATGGTGCGATGCTAAACTTAAGGACGCTAGAATGAAGGGTGTGAGTGCTATCCGCCCCAAATAGTCTGGATAAACATAAGAGGTAGAAAGACACTGTTAAACTTCCCCCTTTTGCTTGTTTTACTACCTTCTGCGTACAGTAAACTATTTCTCCCCTACAATGCCTCTCTGCCAATTTGCCCTGCTTTGGAGCCAGCTGATTATGGACTGAAACCTCTACAAACTATAAACCAAATAAACTTTCTCTTCAAATTCAGGTGTCAGGTATTTTGTCTCAGCAACAAGAGAAATCTAACTAAGATACAGATCTTTGGTATCATTTCCTAAGAGTGTTCTTAAGCTCTATTGCCTCTGACATTGTGTTATAGTTTCTGTTTGCTGTTGATGTTAGAAATCCAACCCTTAGGGATATTAATGACTTTAGTTTTCTTTTTTTATTTGAATTAGAGTTGGTATGTTGTTTTTAAAGAATTTTTTATATTTTGTCTTTGTTCAAGTGAACTGGCATAACTTTTACCATAGAAGTCTACAATCTGTTAGTTTATTTTGAACCATATATCTACTTTCAACATCTTTTTTATTCCTCACATCTTCTCTTTTTTTAATCAATCTAAAAATATCTACATTAATAACCTTTAGAATTTTAATTTGTTGATATTTGTGATTCTATTCTTCTTTCCATTTTATTACATTTTACATCTCACCTTCATTATTTCCTTTCTACAAACTTTTAAAATACTGCTACTTTGACAGTTTTTTAAGTTCAATGTCTAATTCATTAAATTTTGACAATTCAGTCATAATATAATCATTCAAGGGAGTGGCACTTTAACATTTAATACATTCCATATGTCTAATTTGTAGCATTTTATTATAATTCAGATTTATATAATTTTAAAATATTTTATATCAAGATTTCTTCTTTGATTAATGTGCTATTTAACTTTCTTTTCTCTCTTTTTGTTTCTTTCTGTTTATCCTTGAATTCTTTTGACAGCTTTATTATTATTATTATTATTATTATTATTATTATTATTTTGTACCGGGGATCAAACTCATGACCTCTCACTTGCCAGGCTGGTGCTTAAGCCACTGAGCTAAATCCCCAGCCTGACAGCTTTATTTTTATTAATTTAATTTTTATGTTTCATGTATGTTAAATCTTTTAATTTTATCTTCCAAGTCTTTAACTTTTCTTCCACATTTTAAAGTCTTTATCTCTGTGATATGGTTTTAATAATTTCTTTGGTTTTAGGTCACTAATTTTCACATCAGCTTTTAATTTTGCCATATATGTACAAAATACCTAAACTTTTATTTGGTTGAATTTCATATCTTTCTTGATATTTTTGTTACTATGTTTTTCTTTCTCACTCAGGTCTATTGTTTGTTTACTCACTTGTTTAGGCTTCTCATGTTTCTTGGCAATCTTCATGCTCTCTTGAAGCATCTGATACCCAGATCTGATAATTCTGACATCTGCATATGCAAGAAGGTTTAACTCTATTGTTTTCACTGATAATAAATCTCAACTGTCTTTATTTCACTAGAATTTTATTATGAATTCATGAAATTCAAACTGAGATTTATAAAAGCTGGAAAAAAAGACGATCATCAATTGACTATCATCCTTCTGGAAACCTCCCTGCATGAGAAAAAGAGAGAGAAATGGTTCATTCCAGGAAAAGAGAGAGAGAGAGAGAGAGAGAGAGAGAGAGAGAAAGAGAGAGAGAGAGATGGTTTATTCCAGGAAAAATAATATAGTTGCTTTTACTGAAAGCCAGGAGAAACTCCCAGTATAACACTACTCAGTATACTTTGAAGGTCCAGCTCAGTCTAATAGGCTCCAGCTGAGCCCCCTTTTCTTGACTGGACTTCATCTCCCTGTGTTGATGTGGCACTGACTGTAGGTGACACTGCTATTGTGCTTTTTAGTGCTTAGCTTCCTCTTTCACTCTGCTCAGCACCACCATCTTGAAAACTGCAGGAGGACTTAAGAGCAAATATAGTCTGTACAACCACACACAGAGGCCTCACTGTGCTTATTCACCATCCCTTGGAGACCTCTAGGTTTTGTGATAAGCTCAGAAATAAATTGAAAAGTATTTGTTGTAATTCGTTCCAGGATCTAGTTGCATTTAGGGAAATCCATCAGAGTATTTATTTCTCTAAAATGCAAACAGCATTATAAATGAATCAAAGTATGATAAACCATTTTCCAAACAAAAGGTGAATCAGACTGTTTTTAAAGAACTCTGCTGAAATTTTATAGTCACAAATTCAGAGCATTGCCGGCCCATCATAGGTCAATATCCAGAAGCTGCCTTCCTTTTGGACACCACGACATTTTGTCAGCATCATGTCAGAGACGTCTGTTCATGCCCTGCCTGTGCTCCGGACCAGCCAGCTTCCACTGTAACACGTGCATCACATCTCCATCCTTCTCCTTGGCATTCTGCAAAAGTTTTCCATCACTTGCAACCATCTATTTTACCTAGAGAAGCAAACACCTCTGACCCATGGCTGTCTTGTTTAGAATGTAGCAGTGCCACATGAACAATACCTTTTTGTTTTTAGGAGATCACAGAGAAAGAGCATTGTGGAGGGAGTGAGGGGCAAGTGACTATCATCCTGCTGGAAACCTCCCTACATGGATGCCTGGTTAGCCTGCAACAATCAGCTTGCAATCTCGGCCCATCCAAGGACAGTGGGGAACCCACCCCTTGCTGAAGACGTTCCTGCTCTCTGGTGATTCCTTCTAACTTTCCTTAACTGGATTTGCTTATTTTTCTCACCGCCAAACTTAGTCACTAAGTTTATCTGTGAGATTCCCTACTTCCCTTCTTACCTCCTCAAGTGAGAAATCCATGCCCATTCGGCTGTCTCTGGACAAATGTGACAAATTCTAGTACAGATCTATGTAAACAAGGTGTCACTGAGGTACAGAGAAAGAGAGAGAGAGCTCAAGTGGGACCTGCCAGAGGCCTCCCCAGAGAATAACTGGCAGATGAGCCTGAGGAGTGAGGCCCCTTCCAGATGTGGGACTGAGTAGCAGCACTAAAGAGACCACAAGTGACGCAGTCGGGTGAGGGACATGAGAGATGCACTTGTGTGGGGAACTGTTCGGTGACTGCATTGATGCTTAGTTACTATTTCTCAAGTTGGGAAAGCCTTTCTAAAATCTATTAGCGGTAGTGTCCGTTGGCCATTGTCGGTCACTGATCTTCGGGAGCTTTCTGAACTGGCTCCCTCCTCCAGGCCCCCACCCACTAAGCCTAATCTTGTTCTCACTTTGAACTGAAGCGTGATGAACTATTTTCCAAGTCAAAGGATGAGCAAAACTTTACCTTTTAAAAAGGAACTCTGCTGCCATTTTATAGTTACTATAACTTTTTCGATATTTTCATTACTTGCACATAATAGAGAAAAAGGAAAGGGCAAGTGGATTCTCAGGTCATTAAAGTGTCAGAGTCTATTGAATGCCCCTGAGAGGTGTGTAATTGCCTCCAATGACATGCACCTTGTCGCGTTTTGTTGCCAAAGCTATTAGTGACTCTTGACCGTTTCTTATCAGTCTTCCACTTGCTATAACAAAAATGAGCCTGTGGAAGCCTTGACATTTGCGACTGCATCATACATGGATGAAGATAAGGAGCAGGGCTCACCTTTCAAGAAATCCATCTTTATAGGCCAAGTAGAAAAGCAGAGGAAACTGTCTGCCAGGAGGTGGCTTCATTAGCAACGTATCTCTCTACTCCAAAGCTCCCCCCACCATTTGGTCAGTTGACATCTTGTAAGACAAAGTGCTCTTCATGTACCCTCAGGCACGCCTCTCTGCCACCACACACACATGCATTACAAAACACTTACAAATGTCCACAAGACTCTGTGTCAAACCACATATTGTCAAAAGACAACAGACCTGAGGCCCTTCGGAGTGAAGGTAACTTTTTTCATCACAGACAAACTCAACCCATGTATTTTGTGTCAGCAGTGGATCCGCCAGCCAAACTTAGAGGTAGAGCAGTAAGAATATTGAGGGTTTCTTATTGCTTTTTGTTTTTGTGGCATATTCCAGAGCTGCCAGAAACCATCCCTTGCACACACTGACACATGCAAGTTTTGGTTTATCACATCAGTGAGAAATCACATTTTCTTATTTGCATTTTGCTGCTGTTGCTGCACAAATGGGGTGCTTGTCGTTGATTAAGTAGGGGATATTCAGTCATAACCCTGAGTTATTTCTCAAAGTTCTTTTTCTCAGGCCCCCCTGGGCTTCACCTTTTTGATAACCTTTTACTACTGGAGAAAAAACAGGAGTAACTTTTACTTCCTTCTAGAGAAATGTAGCAAAGAAACCTAAGGTGGTGGTTTCAAAGAGGTTTTCAGATTCTTGGGTGATTGTGTCATAAAAATTTAAGATCTACCATAAAGCTGCCTAAAAATGGGCAAGATTCTGAGAATGATGGTTACATGAATAAATCAGGTGAGAAAAAAACCAAAATCCTGCAAGAAGACATTTCTCTGCTCTGTCACCCTCCCCACGTTCCCTTTCGCCCTCACACTTCGCTCATCCTAAAGTAGCTGCCAGGGCTGCAGACATCGGCTCTGCGGACAGCCCTGCCCTGAGGCAGAAAGCACAGACTATTCCTTTGCATTGCTTTGTATCAGGAAGGAAAATGGTCTCTAGAAGGCTCTCAGAAAACCTCTTGTATGGCGCTACTGACCACAAAACCCATCTTTCTTTAAGGGAGGCTAGAAAACAGTGTTAGAAAATAAAAGCATGGGGCAGACCACAATGACTGTTTCTGCATACTTCTTGTTCTCTTTCTCTCTCAATAAAATAACAAAAAATAACCTGCCAAAATAAATCAATGCCTCCCTCCCCTGGCTGATTTGCATACTCTTAGCCCCTGCGCTTCGGGTTCTCTCCTTTCTACCTGCTTGTTTCACTTCTGGCCATTTGTAAAGAATAATCACTCCCCTCCTGCCTATTTCTGCAGGTAACTGTGAGGGCCAAATCGGGTAAGACGTGTGAAACTGTCTGGAACGCTGTGGAACACTTTGCATAGTAAATGCACTGCCGTGACATCCTAGGATATCCTGGGGTGCACCCAGGAACACCTACACCTTGAATTGCCTTGTCTCGCCCACTACGCTGAGGTCATTTGCAAAGACAAGTTCTTCGTGTGAGTTAGATTTCTAAATAGTGTCTGGGAAGAAGCAGATGTGTCCACGTAGCTACGTTTCAGAGCTGGAAATTAGGCACACGATGGCCCCTCTCTCCTCTTGACTCATTTGCGCTGGGCAGTTACCACAGCAAGCAGTCCTGAGCAGGAGCTGTGTGCAGCGGAGTTTGCTAGAGACTCAGAGGAGAGGCTACTAATGTTCGGCTACTTAGACCACAGGTGTTCTCCATGGCCCCAGCTCGGAGCACCGAGCTGATCTGCTAAGATCCAGCTGTGGCCTCACCCCAGGCCCTCCTGGGAGCAGGACAGACTGTAAGCATCATGCATTCTACTCAAAAACTCGGGCCGGCCCCTTTACATTGAGCACTTACCTATGATATCTTGAAATACATGGATGTGGTTTTGTAATACTATACTCTAAATACTATAAGAAACATAGGTCTTACTTGCTGTGGGCTCCATGGAGAATTGTGTAAGAAAACTGCTCAACTCTAGCTTAAGATGCAATAACCAAGGAGACTCGAATGTGGCAGACTTTCAGTATCAAACAAAAAGAAAACCAGAATGAATCCAGGCGGGAGCACGGGAAAAGACTCAGGATATGGGAAGATGGTGTATTTTGCAGGTAGAGATGCTGAAAGAAAAAGTGCGAGCCGGATTCAAGACAGAGACTCAGAACCCCACTGGGGGAAGCAGAGCCCATTCAGAGCGCATCGCAGGAAGCTGGGGCCCTGGGCACACTGGGAACTAGGCTGGCACTTCCCTGTACCCACTTGGGCAGGAAAGATATTGTTCCTTTTTTTTTCTCTTTGCCTCCCTTCATGATCTTGGTTTCTCATTTTTTTTTTCTTTCCTTCTGCTCTTCTCCTCTAATATAGGCAAATTATGCTTTGGCAAAGATTGAAGTCCAACAAACATTTTCTTGGAAAGATGCTCAATTATAGAGTACAAGACATTGATTCCTATCAAAGGAATTCCAGGACGTTCAAGAGACATCGCGTCCCTCAGCAGACTGAATGTCGATGGAACGCAAAGTATATCTGAATCCCAGCTCCAGCTGTATAACTTCTGCGTCATGTGGACCAGTCACCTAACCCCTCTGCACTCCAGTGTCCTGTCTCAGTGAAAACATCCCATGTGTCACCCCTGCAGCACAGAGCTATCATGAGGCTGGTTAAATGGCTCACAGATGACACAGTAACCCTCTCCTCTGGTGCCGGTTCCTCAAGGCCCTCTCCACGAGGCTGGAGGCTCACAGAGTTAAGAACAGGGAGTGGGTGACATTCAGGACATTCTGCGTGCTCAGTGGGTCTGGATACACAGGACTCTGGCCCTGGCTGGCCCGGTGGAGGCCACAAGCCAGCTCACATTTTCACCTGCAGCATGGCAGGAAAGGGTTCTTTGGCCATCAGAGCCTGTAACACACTTGGGCCTGGTCCTCTCCTGGGAACCCATCTACAGAGCAGATAACAAGGAGCCCCAGTTTGGATTCTGACCCACCCCCTTGCCCTAGCCCTACCTTTGCCTGTGCATGGGAACTTGGATCAATCACTCCATCTCTCCAAATGTGGTTTCTGCTTCTATAAACTTCATGTTTACCTCCCAAACACTGTGATAGAGGACATGTAGGCCACATTTGAATACTCCTGGAAGCACAGGACACTTTCTGATATCTAACTAAAGATCTCATGTCCTTAAGGACAGCCTCCCTGGTTCTCCAGAAAGAAGCACTCTCTACCCTGTGCATGTCCAGATGCTTCACTAGTTCCTTGACACGACTCACCCCATGCTCTAGCTCTATGGACGTGCGTCCCCAGTGAGGTCCCTGAAGACTAGAATCCACATTTTTCACTTTTGAATCCAGCGTCCGTCCTGCACATTGTGTTTGTGAAGGAATACTTGGACTACTGAAAGCACTCTCCAGCAATGGATTTACCCCGGACTGCTTTGCCTGGAAGCAGCAAGCATCTTTGCCTTGGAGACAGGACACCTTCTAGAAACTTTGTAAAGGCTGGATTCAGAGTGCCAGAAGCTAAGTACAGGAATACTATGACAGGGTGAGGATATCACATGCAATCTGAGCGATTTTATATTCAATCCTTCATTGTCCTCAAGGCTCCAGGGAAAAGGTGAGCTTTTTCTTCAGACTTAGAAACTGTTGTGAAGACATTTCTAAGTGAAACACTGGAATTAGAAATTAGGGCCCAGAATCATATTGATGGGTCCACTCCAGAGAAATTGCCAATAAATTACCCATAGCACTGTACTGTTGTTAAGCTCAAGGATCCATTAAATACACAATATTGTACTCTCAGAGGCCAAGAGGCAAAAATGAGCTACTTTCATTGCAAAGCAGAGGAATGTGAAGCAGCAAAACCAAAAGTTTTGCAAACTTGGTTCTTTTTTTTTCTTTTTCTTTTTTGTTTTTTGTCTTCTGTCAGTGTGATCTCAAGATGAAATGTAATCCAGTAGTTAAAAATGGAACAGTTTAAAGGTGTTTGGTTCCAAAGCATGAAACATGTAAAAATATAGTCTAAAGAATGCTGAGCTGAATTGGCAACCAGATTTGCCAGCCATTCTTGGGCACCTTCTAATGGGAAGTATTACTGGGATTCAGCCAGGCCAGGCAAAGTCCCAATAATATTAAAATTGCCTGCTCCATCGCTTTTTCTTAAAAAGAAGAACATTCCATAATGGTTTGTAACCATATTGAATAATCATATGTTTAAAGACATGGTTGGTTAAGAATATGGTCATTGATATTTCTCTATGTTATAAAACACTTCTTGCTAAATGTATCCAGGACAAGTGGAATAGTACAGCTGATTCTAAATGCTCTAGAGAATTAAAACAAATTGGTTTCTGTACCTCTAGTTGGGCTCCCATTCTTTGGAATGAAATTGTCTTCTGCAAGGCATATGTGTTGTTGGAAGTCTGAAGACATATCAGGAAGCTTCTACACAGCAAATCAGAAGTATTTTCATCAGATGCAATTGCTGTGTTTCAAGGGATAATTTATGACAGCACTACAGACACATAGAACTTCCATCATCATGCCCTTTGACTCAAACTTCTTTCTGTAGGTCATCTTGCTGAATCTGCTTAACAATTATTTTATTAAAGAGCAAAATGAAGGCTTAGAGAAGCTAAGTAATGGCTTCAATGTCACACAGCTTGTAAATACTAAGGTTTGATCTAAGTCAAATCTTACCGACTCCAAAGCCTACTTTCTGGGTGAAGAAGATCCTGAGGCTGAGAGAAGTTACCAAGTAGACCACAGTTGGTTATATTGCAGCACTGGAAAACAAAGTCAAACATTCCTAATTTCAATTAAGGCTTTCTCCCTTCATGGCACCATGGTGATTGTTGTATTCACCTTGGTGTCTTAAAATTTTCTAAGTAGACAGATGGGTGTAAGCAACTGTCAGTGTTCTTTAAGCTTCAGCCTCCTTGGTCATTTAGGATTTCATGTACTGTTGAACAGAATCCTGAGTGCTAAGGAGAGAGAAGCTCTGTCTCCCCCAGGGAGCCACTCACTGAACCTGCACTGAAGTCAAGGGTCTTGTTGCCTCTATGTATGCTGGAGTAGTCTGCACATCCACAGAGCTACAGTACTCTTACCAGAGGCATCGGTGTCCCTAAGACCATGGCTCAGCCCTCAGAGTTCTCAAAAAGATCTCTTCAGTATTTAATAAATGCACTTGGGCAGTTTACCCTGCATCTTCTCTGAGGCAGGCTGTAGGGACATAAGCAGGACAGATATGGGCCCCACCTTCAAGAATAAAAACAATAGCTGGCAATAGTTAAACACTTGTATTCACCAAAGACCCTCCTAATGCTGAACATACATTAACTCAATCCTCACACACCCTGTGATCCATCCATCCAATGATCCCATTTTATGGAGAAGAACACTGAGACATGGATAAACATAATCTCCCACAGTCTTTTACTGGACATAGACAAATAGCAAGCCTCACCAAGCCAGTGGATTAGGCACTGGCCTGAGGGACACAGGATAACGGGGTGATGACAGTGCTTTTTGCCTAGAGTTAGGGGTTAGGAAAAACTTCCCAGAGACCATGGAATGAGCTGGAATTAAACCAGGAAACAGGTGAGATATGAGTGTTTGACACAGAAAGAACAGCAGGTATGAGGGGAGGATGGACACCTTGGGGTCCTAGAAAATGTCACTCAGACAGCAAAAGATAAAAGCAGAATGCTAAGATCATAAGGGTCTTTTATGGCCTCTGGCTCATTGCCCTGGCTCAAGTTCCTCTTCAAATGATCAGAATCAGAGACTCTACAAAGCCATGGACATGATCTACACTGTTAGCAAATCAAAGAGAGGAAAGCAAGATTGGTGTCAAACTTCTTCGCTGCGTTGCTTTTTAAAGGGTGGCTTATTTTTTCTCTCTTTACCTTGGCTGAATTCTGGGTGTCTCATTTTTCATCCTGTGGTGATGATGAAAGGAATTGGCAGAATGTAATATTTTTGTCTCCCAGAATATTGACAGCAGGTCTTTGTGTGAAATATTAGCCACCAGCTTCATTCTGAGCTGGTAACCCTCTCCAGCCCACATTCCGCAATGAGGACCCAAAAAGGCATCAGTGCTAAGTTGACTATTCATGCATTGAGCTCCTTAACTCTTCCCTTCCAGAAAAGGAGACCTAGTAATGTTGACATCAAATAGATCTGACTCACATCTAAGAATAGAGAGTGCTTCACAGTTATCCAAAGTCCATAGTAAAAAATGTCATGCCTTGAACCTTGTAACATGAGTACCACAAAGTACTTGAAAACTAGTAGTGAATGGTAATAATCACATGCAAATCAATGAAAGATTATACCATCCCTCCCATGCTCAGTCATGTCCTTGCCCCCATCACTGCTATGTCACTGTGTCCCCAGCTTAAAACAGTTCTTGACTGTCCTTGAGAAGTTCAGAGGGCTTCTGTAACTGCCCTGGACGTGGTGTTCGGTTGGTGTAACATGGTACACTCTGGTGTACACTCTTATCACAAGTAAGGACTGAAGTACGTGAGGATATGAAAGATGAGAGCCACTTGGAAGCCCCCAAAGGGACATCTCGGGTCCTTCACTCTGCTCACTTCATTTAAGAATCTACTCTCCTTTTTATCTCCCAAATCTGACAGCCACTGGAATGAAGGTAGCTGGTTATACACAAGAGATTAAATGAAAGAAAATAGTAGACACTAAAACCCTAGGTATTTCACAAAACTAAATTTTAAAGATTCTTTTGCTAGATAAATTCAAAATATTAAAGGAGGCTAAATTAGGATTTTTAAAATATTTTAGAGTTTCTATCCACTTCTTTGATCCTTAGAAATTATAACACATAAAATCAAGTCATTAAGTCAAATGAGTTTCATTGTATTTACCTGGGTTCTCGTTCCCTTTCCCTCCCTCCCTCTTTCTCCTCCCTCCCCTTCATATGTTGAGCCAGCCAATGTTATTTGAGCACACACCTCGCACCCTGCCCTCTGCCACTGGGAAGGCCTTGGCCAGCTAGCATCACTCAGCTGTCGATGCTAGCACTAAAGGCAGCCCTATAGGAAGTAAGCACAGAAACCCCAGACACCTCAAGCTGTCAGGACTCAGTCTTCCTTTGCTAACTCATCCCTCCCCAGGTAGGGAGGGATGTTAGAACTCCAGAAGGAATAGTTCAGGGGTTTCCTTATGTAGTTGGAAAATTCTCGTCATGGATTTACCTGCATTCTCAGCTGAGGTCTCCCATCACCACCCCAGTTCCTTACATTTGGTTTTTCTCAGCTCCAAACTTGCTAACGGTTATTTCTTCAAATTTCTTTAAATAAGATGTGAAAACAGTTGGCTTCATGAACCCCCTCATGATTGAATAATGCCAATGACTATGGTCTCCTAAGGATTTTACTTCAAATTGTTCTAAGAATATCCTAGTGGGACCATTTCATCATGAATAATTGCCATTACAAAACAAAACACATGATGCTCTATCGTTTTCCAAGCACATAAGCAAGATCTTGGGAGACCCGCAGCTCCACGGAGGTTCTGGTCTCTCTTTGGCCATCTGGTGGGTAGCCCAGATTTTTAAAATTAAATTAAATTAAATTAAATTAAATTAAATTAAATTAAATTGAAAATAAATGCTTCCTGGATCCTCAGAGTTTTTAACCACAAAGGCATCCTCAGAGACAGTTCATCCCATCTGCTCTGATGAGCATCCCCGAATGACTGAGGTGGAGAAGGTACACCAGAACCCAGCCCTCCGTCGCATCTTGGTGGTAAAGATAGGGAGAGGGATCCCTTTCTCTCTTCGTAATCTCTAGACAGCAGAACATAGCCAGTGGAGTTCTTGCTGGCTCTTCCCAATTTGACAACAGGCTGCCATGGAAACACTGTTTTCCATGAAGAGCTCTGAGCTAAGAAACTTTCTCTTTAGAGTCTAACAAAGTAGTGGTTTACAAACCCCCAGCCTCAACTCAGAGTCTAGAATGGACCCTCGGAGCTGGTGAGGACTATCCTTCCCAACTACTCCTAGTTCCGTGGTCCCAACTGTCATTTTATAGGAAGTTTTTTTTAAATACGCAATTATGCTTGAGTGAGCAGATGCTAAACATTCCCTTTGAAGCCTCCTGGCAAGTTACAGGGAAGGGATCTCTTTCAGGCAAAGGAAAGTGTCTGAGGGAGTACTTTTTGTAAGCCAGAGGAGGAAGATTTGTCTGCCTTTCAATAAAGAACTTCAAGTGGACTTCTGCTTATTTTCTTGGTTCCTCCCTCCTCCTCCTTTTTTCCTGATAAGCTGAATTGTTGGAAATGACTGCTTAATCCCTAACACTAAGCTGTTTGCAGAAGCAGCTGAAAAGCCACACGTTAAGTTATAAAATAAGATACCCACTTCTGCGAGAAGCTCTTCATTAAGAAGCATTCTACAACCACACAGTGTAAGAGCCTGCTAGGGCCATTAGAGTAGAGTTTTGACTTGACTGGATTTGAGGTCCCCCTGGGGGGTTGGTGACACTCACTTTCAGGTGTCCTGGGTGTGTCACAGGTGTGACCTTAAGGGTCCATGGCTGGTTCCTTGCTCCTTGCTCTCTGGTTCTCTTCCTGCTTTGCTTCCCAGATGCCACGAACTAAGTCATTTTGCTCAGCCACACCCTCTCCGTTAGCGCAAGTGAGCATGGAGGGAAACCCAGCCAATTAAACCTCTCCTGTTAAGTTGTGGGTGTTGGATATTATACAGGAAAGCTGGATGATACATTCATGAGCCTACACTAAGCAAACAGAACTCACCTCGAGCTTTTGGTGCTCTCCTGCCAAGTTATATGGCCATATGAAGCTAACCTTCAGTGGGAAGCACCTAGGATCAGCACCCTCAGCTCCACATGTGCTTTCTACACTATGGCTGAGCTATGTCACCCAGCTGGGTCACCCTGACTGTTTCCTGACTTCTGTCCAGCGCTTACAACTTTCAGCTCACTTAGGACCAAAGCTTAATAGCTCCTTTTTTTCCCCTCTGGTTTTGCCCACATAAAAGTTTGTCCCTGGGTGTTATGGTTTCGATTTTAAATGTCCCCAGAAGACCCATGCACTAAAAGTTTGGCTGCTAACCTGTGACATTACTGAGAGAATATGGAATCTTTAGGAGGTAAAGCCCACCCAGGGAGGTTAGATCACTAAAGGCACGGCCTTGGAGGGCTTTTGAGATGCCCCCCTCTATTACTCTTTTTGCTTCCCACAATTTTGCTCCACTCCATGCTGCCTGCCATGATGCTCTAACTCCCCTCAACAAAGCTCAAGTGATCACGAACTGAAACCTGTGAATCGTAAGCCAAAATAAACCATTCCTCTATAAAGTCAATTTATCTCCTATGTTTTGTGGCAGTAATGGGAAACTATTACACTGAGAAAGTTAATTCTATTTCATGACTTAAGGATTTTTTTTTTTTTACAGTGGACATTGTTTCTCCAGAATCCATCCAAATGGTGAAAAGTAGAGCTGCAGGATGTGGGATATGCTTTACCCAGGCACATAGATGCCAGAAAAGAAGAGCTTTTGACACCAGCTGCCACTAGGGATGCTTCCCACAGGTAATGGCTCAGTCTGGAAGACAGCAGCCAGCCCTGCCCCCCCCACACACCAGCCACTATTTGAGATGCTTCTCACTGGTAACGAGTGCCAGCTGGGAAAAGCAGCAGTACACCCCACATGAGGGCACCCAGTGGCCACCATCAGACACCCAGAGTCAGCACTGGCCAGGAGAACCAGCCAGTCACACTTCAGAGAAAGTCTAGCTAATGCAGGAAGTGCCTGAGACCCCGCTACCAGCTTGTCTGGAAGAATCCAGGAAAAAAGATGGAGAAGCAAAAGGCAGTCCCTGGCCTCCAACCCATGCAGAGTAAGTCCAGGAGATATAAACATGGAAGAGATCGGGAGTCACACACCTGAAATTTCTGACGTGGTGGCAACTGAAGTAAAGAAACTACTTCACGAGGCTGTAAAAGAAATCAGATCAGAAATTCTATCTCAGGTAAAAGAAGAAATGACAAACATAATAAAAGTGTTGCTGAGCAGATCTAAAGAAGACAAAGGTTTTTTTTTTTTTAAAAAAAAAAAAGAATATAAGAGAATAGGGAAAACCTTGAATGAACAATATAGTGAATAATTGGAATGCAAGAAACAGACTCAGAGCAATACCCAGGAAATTAAAACTCCATCAAAAGCTGGCAAAACCACTTGAAAGAGACTGATCATAGACTTTCAGACCTTGTAGACAGGATGGCAGCTAGCAATTGCAAAAGGAAGAATCTCTTAAAAGTAACAAGGAGCCAGGAAATAACAATTCAAAGACTGCAAGATGACCCAAAGAAAAATAACTTTAAAATGATAGATGTCAACAAAAAAGCAGAAGTCAACACAAATGACATAAAGACACTACTTACAGAAGTAATAACTAAGAACTTCCCAGGCATGAAAAAAGGACCTGACATCAGCTAAGTGAGGCACATAGAACCCCAACAAGCCATAACCAAAGTAAATCTACACCCAGACGTACAATAATCAACCTCCCAGAAACTCAGCACAAGAACAGAGTATTAAAAGTTGTTAGAGAAAAAAGCCAGATCATCTACAAAGGAAAACCCATCAAAATCATGACTTCTCAACACAACTATCAATCAAGAAGAACTTGAAGTGTTTCAAGTCCTGAAAGAAAACAACTTCCAACCCAGATTGATGTACCCTGCAAAACTATCTTCCAAAATTAATGGAAAAATAAGATACTTCCATGATGAAGAACAACTTAAGGAATTCATGACCACCAAACCAACCCTACAGAGAGTGCTAAAGATGTTCTAGAGAGAGATAAAAAAAAATACCATAATTCCAGGAACAGCAGCAGAGGGGAATGGCCAAGCCAGGCAAGCAATTGAATGGAGGAGGAAAGGAAGCAACCAATGGAAGAGAATAGCATGGCAGAGATGAGCCAGTGCATGTTGTCCATAACTATTAATGGAGATGGCCTCAATTCACCAATGAAAAGAAATAGGCAGAGTGGATTGGGAGGCAGGATCTATCAATAAACAAAGAAACACATTGAAAGGAAATTCATAGACTGAAAGTCAAGTGGAGAAAACAATGGTCTATGTAACAGGGAGCCAGAAAAAAATCCAGGGTAACTTTCCCATCAACTGCAGAATGGATAAGAAAGATATACCATTTTTATACAATAGAAGGCTACTCAGCTATAAAGAAAGATAACCTTGAGGTTCTGATATGTAAATGGATCATGCTCATGGATGAAATGGTTCAGAGTCACATGGATGAACATTATTCTATCTCACTGGTATAAAAAGTTAAGGGATCCAAAATGCACAATAGATATTGTGAAAGTAAAAGGGAAGGAAATATCTAACAAGGGAAGGCAGTGGCCATTGTTAATCTATTATCTTGTTTTGAAGTCCTGTATTGTTTTTTTGTTCTGTTTCGTTTGGTTTTGTTCTGTTTTGTTTTGTTTGATTTTATTATATTTGATGGAGTTAGCAGCTATTTCAAAGGTAACAAACTATATTATAGTAGCCATTGTTGTTTTCCTATTATCTTGTTTTGAAGTCCTATATTATTTTCATTGATCTGTTTTGATTGGTCTTATTCTGTTGTTTTGTTTGACTTTATTATGTCTGATGGTATGGGCAGCTAGTTTGAAGATAACAAGAGGCATTATAGGAACCATTGTTGATTTCCTATTGTCTTGTTTTGAAGTCCTGTATCATGTTCATTGTTTTTGACTGACTCTGTTCTGTTTTATTTTGTTTGGTTTCATTCTCTTCAAAATTAAAAAAAAAGAAAAGAAGAGCTTTCTGACTCTCCAGTAAACTTGAGACACATATGAAACTAAAAAGAAGGGATTAGAAGGGGAGATTGGGCTGGCTTTGTCTTAGTTTTTGTGTCTTTTCCAACACGAGAAAAAATCCTTCAAGAGAAAAGTTTGATCAATAATAATAACAACAATCCATTCATTGAAAGCTGATAAATTTATCTAATACAGGAAAACTTTTTGAAAATGGTCCACAGTGTGCTATTCACACAGCCTTTGTCATGTAACCCTGGTAAGAGGCCAGCACATCCCTTTGTGTCTCCCTTCTATCAAGATGAGCATCCTTTACAAAAGCAAAAACCATTTTGTGAAAGCGAACTTGAATTATTTTTTGCTTTCTTTGTTACTTGTGTGGGCTTTTCAGTCCCACAGAAAATGGATGAGAATGTTCATATAAAATGGATGGAAATGTTCTACCACCTGATCTGAATACCTTTGGGAACAGAAGGGAGCTGTCACCATTACGAACTCTGTGGTGAGTACCAAAAACTGTCATGCGCCGTATTTGCACAGCGTGTTCTGGCTGAGACTAGGGAATGTGCAGACTGAGCATCTGTAGCTAGGATGAGGAATCAAATGTAGCTGTACAAGTAGTCAGTAAAGCAAAGGGGACTGCAGAGCTAGTGGCTGTCACAGAAAACCTGTAGTGAGGCCTTGAAAGTTGAATCATTTCAGGGAGCTCCAAATGCTCACAGAGGCAGGACATTACTTCTGTCTTGCGATCTCGTTGCTGGTGCTGTTTGCTACCTCCTATGTTGCTAATGTTCAAACCCTGTCTGACACTATGAACTTTCCCAACAATTTTGATCTGGATTCCTCCTCTGTGTGGAGAGCACGCAAACTTCCTACTCTCGCCTTATCTACCAGGTCTTTGATATACAAATGTGCTTCTGAAAAACTTGTTCAACAACTTGTCTAGTTTTATCTTCTTCCTTGGCTTGGTGCTGTCTGTAAGCTAAGCCTGAGCTCTTCATCTTGATCTCAATCCCAAGCTGCATACTCACAAAGCAGGGCGGTACCAGCTGCGTGCCAGTCACAGGATGTTCAGTTGTAAGCAAAACAAATCTCTTTCTCCCTTTACAGCCCTTACTATCCAGTGGTGAAGAGAGATACTAACCATATGCCCCAATGAGCATACAGTTATCAATTATGATAAGCACCATGAAAAGAACAAAATATTTGTGAAACAGATACAAAGAAGGCTTTTCCAACACAATGACATTAAGCTAAAACCTAAAGAATTAGTGGGAATCAAATGGACAAAGAACTTTCCAAGCAAGAAAAACAACATGACCAACAATTTTCTGGCAAGAAAGAATTTGGCAAATGCCACAAAACTGAAGCAAGCTAATGTAACTGGAGGGTAATGAACAAGGAAAGAAAATAGTCTGCAGAACCAGGCAGAAATAGCACTGTGGAAAGCTGTCCAGCTCTGGTGAGAATTGGGTAGTCTGATCCAAGACCTTGGAAGCCACTGCAAGAATGAACAGCAGAATGACTGTAACCCCATACATATTATTCAAAGGACAAAAGTAAGATTGGAATTAAGGGTACAGTAAACAAGAGAATATTGTCATAAACTATGGAAATATGAACTCTGACCTTCTGAGTGTCTACAGAGTTCAGCTTGTGCCACATGGAAGCATCAGTCCAGGCCCTCAGCCATACACTCATTCCGGCTATTTCTTTTCCTTCTATTTTTTTGGTGTTTGTACGGCTTGAATACCACCATAGCTCAACCTTGCTCACAAGAACAAACAACCCAGAAAGGAGGTTGATGCAATCAGATGCTCTGTTTTGAAGGAATTATCTTTATTTTTAATAATTTATTTTCTGCCACAAGACAGGCTTTAAGGATTAGGCACATGCCTTTTCTGAATCTGCTCCACCATCACTGATACAGGGCCAGGAGCCAGTATGAAGAAGGAATTAGAAGAGCAAATCTCTGTCTTATTTCAGATATTACCCTGGAGGTCAAGTGCCCTGTCTTGGACCTCTAGTGTCTCCCAAAGGCCCTTGTAACTGCTTGTTTTCCAGCTTGGTACTGGCAGAAGCTGATGCCTCATGCGATGTCTTTAGGTCTTGAGGTCATCCGGGGCCATGACCTTGAATAGGGTTATGGGTCCCCATCCCCCCCTACTTCCTCTTCTTTACTTCCCGGTGTTGGAGTGAGTTTCATCCAACCATAAATTTCTTTCATGACGTGCTTCTTCTTAACAGGCCTGAGAGGAACAGGACTGACCAATCATGGGCTAGACCTCCAAAACTGTGAACCCAAATAAGCCTTTTTTCTATATAAATTAATTCTTTCAACTCATTTGCAATAGTGATGAAAAACTGATTAATAAATAAAAGTAACAGAAACATAAATGTAAACCAGAATGAGGAGTATTAACAGTGAAAGAATACAGCCACAGGACTGACTTTTGGCAAATGCAGCAGCAGTGTTTCTGATTCAAGAGCTGTGTTTCAGGGTAGAAGTTTAAGTCTCTGAGAAGATGAATCCATGCTTTGATACAAGGGAAAAAGCACTTAAGTAGAGCAGGGAAACCAAATGACCTAAACTTCACTCTTACAAGAGATAATCCTAGGTTCAGGCTCTCTCACAAATATCACTGAATCCTCACAGATACCAAGAGGTTCTGGTGGTCAAAGTTAGTGAGGATAAAATGTATATTCACAACACTCTTGGGTTGATGGAAAGGAAATTTAGCAGAAATTCTTTTCTATGGTTGGGAAATTCTATGGTGTTGAAATTAGAGTTGGAATGCAAAGGTTTTTGAGTAGAGGCTGGAGTAGAATTCCGAGAAGCTCCAAGGACTCGTTGGTAGTTAATAACACTAACAGAAGCCCACAGCAAAGGTCGCTGATTGTGTGGATGTTACATTCATGTCTCTATATCCTTTTCATGTGTTGAAGGAGAGGGGAAGAGCTAACATGCTGTGTGTATGTGTGTGTGCACAAGGTTTATTTCTCTAAAAGAAGGGCAATGTATGTTTCAAAGTACAGAAAAGGTGATATTAAAGAGTGACATCACCATCACAATACTGTATATAATCACCTTAGTAGCAGACAGATATGGGGGTTTTTTCATGCTGGAAAGACTATAAATAACATTGGTTTAATTCATCTTACAACCTGTGTTGTAAAACAAGTGACATTCTTGGTAGATGAGAACTTGCCTCCTCTTGCTAAGTCCTCCCATTTATGAACACTATGGACAAAGTTAAACCCATGGGAGGAAAAGAGACATTTTTTTTTCTTCAAGTTACCAACTGTTCTGTTTAATTCTTTCATGATACATCATGTTCAGATTCTAAACCTGAATATTTCTTCATTCATACAGGAGACTGGAAAGAAAAAGTTGAAATCTCTCTGCATTGCATGTTTGGATACAGGAAAGCATCATAAAATTCAAGCATATCACTACCTGAATATAAGAGAAGTAGGAAAGATTATTAAAAAAAAAGAAAAAGCAAAGAAAGAGCAAGTGACCTGGCTCATTTGGATGCATGGTCATGGACTAAGAGTTGATGATATTTACTAAAAACTAAAGAGCATTCATCACCAGACAGCACATGAGCCCTAGAAAATTCTCCATACTACACAACAGCTCCAGGCCTTAGCTTTGATATTTTCTTATGTCGTGGTGGCTTCTCACAAGTCAGACAGTAGGACCATAAAAGAAAAATGGCTTCTAATACAAGTTAGAATAATTTCTGATTCATCAAACCATTATTACCATCTTAACCAAGAAAATTCAGCCTACTTGTGCAATTAAACAGAATGCACCATTTGGAAACTGAAATTATATTCAAAGTGGTGATAACTGTCTGCTTCATTCTTGGTGGCAATGGTACCGGTAGCATGTCAAAGGGAAATATCAATCCCTAAAGTAGGTTCAAATGTGTTGCTAAATGTTTCCATGGAAGGAGCCATGTCTAACTTTAGAAAAAAATGTTTCCCAGCTAAATGGGGCTTAGACTTCCTTTCCCCAAGTGAGAATAGGAGAGCATATGAGTTAGAAATAGCACTGAGATAGCCCCTGATACACCTGTCAGTGAACCTCTCCAAGTTTCAAGCCACATTATCTAGAAACATGGCAATACAATCTAAAGACCAAGTGCTCGTCTAAGGTGGGCTCTGTTACCTAAATAAGCAAAGTGAAAAGCCTGGCAGACATTCCAAGGCACAAGCAATTGCTCAATAAAAGTCAAATTCTCTAACTGTTTTCATTCTTACTCAGAAAAACAAATGTGTGATTTGGGCAAATAATTGAACTGCAATTGGGCCACAGCCATGGCCATTTTTAAATATACTCTGTGAATGCTCTTTTGTGTGTTGTTGTTGTTGGTACCGGGAATCTAACTCAGGACCTCACACTTGCTAGGCAGGCACTGTGCCACTGAGATACATCCTTGGCCTTATTAAACCTCTCTTGAGCCTCAGTTTTACTCATTTAGAAACTGGGTTAAGTGCTATTATAGATATTAAGTGATGTAACACCTGTGAAAGGGAAAAGCACTGTGCCAGGCAGAAAATAGGTGTTCAATAAAGGTTTTCTTCCCCACCCTAAAACTGTACAGGTTTATAGCTAAGACAAACAAGAGCAAAACAGTCCCCTTCACCACCACTCCCCCAGAAACACTTTTCATAGCCAGATTGTTGTCAAAAGGGACAGAATTAATGGTTAAAGCTCATTAGAAAGTTTTTAAAAACTATCCAGGGCTGGGGACAGATTGACATGGGAAAATACTTCTCTAACATGCCCTGCAAAGCACAGCCACCAAAACCAAACCAAAAACAGAGAAAAGTCTCAAATTCTCTAATAAACCAACTAAAAATTGAGAAGTAAAACATTTCAGAATGGTCACATCTTTTAATATTTTACTGTGGTAAAAAACATAGGAGAAGTCAAGATAGCTGATCAGTGAGCAATAAAATACAAAGCCTCCCGGGATAAACAACTCATTTGCCAGAATAAAATACCCTGGAGAGACCTAGACAGAGGGATATGGATCCTCTTGACACAGGAAGAAATTAAAACATAAAAAATCTCATCAAATATGCCAGGACTACAACTGAAACAGCTAAAAATTATGGGACACAGCATTTTCACAGCAACCCGCCAAGTTTGCGCAGGCCTGAATTTGCATCAGCTTGAATCCGCACCTGCTGGCAGAGCCGCCCAAACTCATTCCTGCCGCCACTCACAGGAAGCACAGCAGTGCTGAAGTTGGGGGTTGGTGAGCCCAACGGAGAGCGCAGCTGGCAAAGGGACCTTCATTAATCCACAATCAGTGCTGGGAATGAGACCCCCCCCATGGGAAGGGCACGACCAAATGGGCGACATGTTGGAATCGGGCAGGAGGAGCCTGAACTGGGAGCAACAGTGACTTTATTTCATTGCTCCCTCCCCAGAGCAGATTTGGGATTTGCTTGGACTGGGCCATGCCCCTGGCCGGGACCCAGTGAGCCATCCCAAATCGATTCCTTGCACCTGGCAGACACTAACTGAGTGAAGATCCCTGAAGTTTGGTTGGCCCCGTGGGGAGGGGCAGGCATACGCAGCCGCTGCTTACATCTTAGTGACAAGAGCAGGTGGGAGAGGGCGGAGGTCCCTCGCCAGCATGCTTTGGAGGAAACATGGCCAAGAGGGAAGGGGGCTGGGACCTGCACTGTAACCTGTATGGAGGAAGCCAGGGCCATGACAGGAGAGAGAGGCAGGAGGAGGCCCCCAGCCCAGAACCCTGAGAGCCCTGATCCAGGAGAGGGAAAAACAAGAGAACCTGAGAGCAGCAAACATGCAACAGCAGACATGGCTTCAATGGACATTAAGAGATATCTTCGGGACCTTGTAGACGAGCTCAAAACTGAAATATTAAGTCAGGTAAACCAAGATTGAGTAGAGTAATAAAAATATGCTCTCAGGAAGCATCTCTCAGGATGATACAAATGGAAGAAGGGAGGAACACAAAAAAAGGAGAGAAACATTCAATAAAGAATATAGAATACATGAAGCAGATTCAAAGAGACTACCAGGAAATTAAAAACTCCATTGAAAGCTGGCAAATCATCTTAAAAGAAACTAAGGATAGACTATCAACACTTGAACACAGGTTTGCAATGTGTGATCATGAGAGGAAAGATCTCTTAAAAATAACAAGGAAATAGGCAGTAATAATACAAAGGCTAGAAGATGACAAGAGAATCTATAATTTAAGAATAAGGAATGTGAATGGAGAAGCAGGAATATATATAGGCAAATTACAAAGGCTTTTCATGGAAATAATTAAGGAAAACTTCCCAAGCATAGGAAAAGAAAATGACATTCAGTTATATGAGGCATACAGAACTCTAGCCACCTACAACCAAAACAGAGCTACACCCAGACATATAATAATTAAGTAGCCAGAAATTCAATATAAAAACAGAATATTAAAAGCCATCAGAGAAAAGAAACAGATTACCTATAAAGGCAAGCCCGTCAGAATCATGGCTGACTTCTCAACACAGACCATCAGATCAAGAAGAGCTTAGAGCGAACAATTCCAAGCCCTGGAAGAAAATAACCTCCAGACCAGATTGATGTATCCTGCAAAACTGTCACTAGAAATTAATGGAGAAACAAGATACTTCCATGACAAAGAGGAACTGGGGGAGTTTGTGACCACCAATCCAACCCTACAGAGAATACTGAAGAGAGAGAGAAAAAAAAATACCAGGATTTTAGGAACAGTGGCAGAAAGGCCTCAATGAGTGGGGCAGGCAATAGAATGAAGGAGAAAGTTAGACAAACAGGCAGAAAAATAGCATAGCAGAAATGAGGCAGAGAAGGTTGGCTATAATCTCTAACATAGATGGCCTTGATACACTATATTGTTAATAGTGCACCAGGATTTAAAACCCACATTACTCACACTACTCTGCTCAGATGTATTATATTCTGTTCCAGTCATTCTATCTGTACTAGATTTGAAGGCACAGACAGTAATCCTGAAAATAACAGGGTATAGTATGGTAATCATCCTTAATTTCCTATTAACTTAATCTAAAGCTCTATGAAACCTACACTGTTCTACCTTGACTGATAGTAATTGAATCTGGTTTGTTAGATCACTGTTTTGTATTGATAGATTTTATTTAAAGCTATTATGATTGGTAGTATCAGGTCTGAGAGTACAGGCAACTGCACTTAAGATGACAAGATTCACTAGAGTATCCACTCTGGTTTGATTATTACCTGCCTTTGAAGTTTTATACTGTCTACAATGTTTTACTTTTACTAATATTGTTATATACTGATATACTCAATTATACTGCTATATTCAATTATGCCTAATGATATAGACAATTCTATTGAAGATAATAAGAAATGACACTAATCACTGTAGATCACCTTGTACTGTGGTTTTATACAACTTTTTGGACTGTGGTTTTATACAACTTTTTGGTTTCATGTTTTTATAGGAATTTTTTTTTGTCTTGCTATGTTTTGTTTTTCCCTCTAATACAGAAAGGATAGAAATACATGTAGAGATTCATGCATGCATAGCTGTTTACAGTCTCACTGTTTGAATACCTACTTTGTTTGCTTTAATTTTGTAACTTGAACAACTATTTCTAAGAGGACAATATGTAATTTATTAACTAGTGATTTCTTATTGTTTATCTTTTTTTGAAATTCGGTATTATCTCTACCCTTTACATTCTTTTGTTTCTCTTTAAATAAAAAATTTTTTTAAAAAAGTAAGAGGAGGAACAGAAAGTGCTCTAAAGGATATAACTGCTTAAGTGTGTAGAATTGATAACCATGTTGCTAAGTTGTTATTAGATCATTGAACTTCTTTGCAGCCTCACTGTGTGAATGTCTACTCTATGTGCTTTAATTTTGTAACTTGAACAACTATGTCTAAGACAGTAAGTAATTTAGCAACTAGTGATTTCTTACTGTTTTTTTTTTCTGAAATTCTGTATTGTTTCTATCCCTTTTTCTGTTTTGCTTTTTTCCTCTTTAAATAAAATTTTAAAAAAAAGAAAAAAACATATATAATGTTTGATATCTTAAACCATTTTTTGATATCTTAAACCATTTTTAGTACTGTGAAATATATTTATATTTTTATGGAATCCATCTCGAATGTTTCATCTCCTTAAAACTGAAACTGTGTACTCATTAACTTATTTCTACCTCTTCCCAAATCCCTGGTACCAGCCATTCTACATTCTATTTTTATGCATTTGACTACCCCAGTTTCCTCTTTTGAGTGTAATCACATAGAACTTGTCCTTTTGTGACCGAATTATTTAACTTAGTGTGATATCCTCAAGGTTCACCCATATAGTTACAGGTTTTAGAATTTCTTCCCTTTTTAAGACTGAATAATTTGTGACACATTTTGCATACCCATTCACCCATCAATTTTTAATAATTTTATCCAATTTTTAAAAATCAGTTTTTAAAAAAGCTGTCCCTTCTCCCCATTCTGCCCCTCAATTTAGAAATTCTGGTTTGCTCAGAAGAATCAGAACCATAGAGTTCATTTGGGCGCCCAGCTCCCATCTTCTCACAGGTAGAGTTATCACACAGTGAAGCACTTTCCCCAGTTTAGCTAGCAACCACTCCCAACTCAAACCAAATAAGCCAAAATACTGTTGGCTATCACTTAACAGCAGAGACAGTCTGAGAAACAGGTGTGATTTAGTCATTGTATGGATATCATAGTGTACTCACACAAACCAAGATGGCTGTGACACTACTGGTTAGTAAAAAAATTTCAGTTTCATTACAATCTTCTGGGGCCACCATCATCTATGCGGTCTATTAATGACCAATGTGTAACATAGTAGAAATAATAAATCTCTTCACCCTCTTTTCCCATCTACCCTCTTTTTTCTTTTTGAAAAATTTTTTTTCCAAATTATGCATTGCAGAAGTCATTAGAAAGTACACTGCGTCATTCCTTCCAGATTCCATGCAACAAGACAATGTTTTTCCACACACTCTGTTAGTACTGGAGCTTTGCACTGGCTCTTCCACCTCCACTCCTTTCTGTCTCCCTCCCTCCCCCGTGGTTGGATTTCTGCTCTGCCCTCTGTCTAATGCTGATCAGCAAAGCCACAGTTCTGCATGTGGCAGGGTCTGCACGCCTGTCTCTCTGGATTTCTGAGAAGATGATCCACTGAGCTACCAGGTTTGATGAGAGCGAGGTCTCTAATAGAAAGACTCGAGCAGACTTGGCCAATGGTAGCCGTTGGCACTACGTAGCCATGAACATTTAATGTGAAATTCACTAAAATTAAATAAAAGCTAAAATCCTGTTCCTCACTCATCACAGTCACATTTGCAAACGTTTTTAAATAGCAGCACTAGTCACATTTTTAAAAGAGCAAACACAAGCCACATTTCAAAGTGCTTCACAGCCATGTGGAGCTCGTAGCAACCATGTAAGACAGCACAGATACAGAGCGCGTCCATCCCTGCAGGGTCCTATTGGATAGTGCTGCAGGAGACACCTCAAAAGAGAAGTCCAGCTAGAAGCTCCTGGGAAAGAGCCAAGGATGTATCATCAGTGATGGGACAATGTGCCTTACTGTCTGACTAGAAGTACTTCTGGAAAACAAAAGGAAATTCACTGGTAATAGGGATAAGAGAATCCCACTCAAGGCTTCAACACATGCTTCGCCTACACAGAGTCCTGGGTACAATCCTCGGCACCAAAATACAATGGAAAGATAACTAAGTACGTGAATATCTGAGCATAAGAGAGAGTGAAAACTATCAATAACCATGCTATCAATAACAACCAAATCCAGAGGCATCATCACGTTCTTTTTTTTAATATTTTTTTTATTTTAAAGAGAATAAAACAAAAGAGGACAGATCTAAGCAGATCAGAACAGAACAATGTAAGCAACACAGCACTTCATAACAAGACAATTGCATATTAACAGTAGCTATCATAATGTCGCTTTCTTTGAAATAGTTGAGCTTAACTTTACACACAATAATGTCAAACATAACAAAGTAGAATAAACAACTCAAGAGAATGGGAGTATTCCAAGACATTCTGAACCAAATAACCAAAGATGAACAATGGCTGCTATATTATCTCATTTTCTGTAAAAATTTTGTTTTTACTATCATACATATTAAAATGCAATAACACGCAACATGATAGAACCAATGGTAATAGAAAAACAAAAGCATGGTAGGACTTCAGAGCAGGAGGTCATCACATTGTTTCTAGGGGTGCCATCTGGCTCAGTTTCAATTCGAGCAGTGTGGGTCCACTTCCTTCATAAATACAACTGGAGCTACAACCAGAATTCACCTCTGAAAGGACCATCACCTAAAAAGGTGATCCCCCTCCAGATGCAAGCTTGTGTCAAGGGTGAGGGGAAGCCACATTCTCCTTTCGGTGCTGTACTATTTCCAGGGCACTATATTCAACCCAAACTCAGACCTGTATTTTTCCTGGATCAGGCCCAGATGAGGCTGAACTCAACCAAGTTGACTCCAATACTGGATAATACAGTTGCTCCCCTTTGGTGAAAGTCTCACATATTAACACAACTGCTTTAGAGTCACTTCATCGGCCCAGGCTTTAGAGTCACTTCATCGGCCCAGGCTTAAAACCATCACACCAAATAGTACCTACAGAAGGGAAGGATAAGAAACAGAAGACCTGTTGATCTCCAAGGCCCTGTGGGTAGCAATCACTTTTTTTTATTTTGTTGTATTTTGGGGGAGAGGGACAACCCAAGATCACTGAAAAACAATGTTTATTTCAAAGTGCTATGAAGTAGTGACTCAAGCAGATAAACCAATGTCCACTGAAAGTCAAAGCAAAAGCAAAGGATTCCATGCCTACTTTGAATTTTCTTATGTTCTCTTGGTTTAGAATGAGATGCCCCAGCTTTAGCCTGACTCCCATTTTGTGACAGAAAGAAACATTAACATTAATATCCTTTCTGCCCAGGAGAGAAATAATAGACTAGAATAGGATCTTCCATTCAACACCATCGCAGATGCTAGAGCTTCATCAATCACTCCATAGTAGGCCCCCTTTAAAGGGGACAGTCACACAGGCCATGGCATAGAAACAACAAAGGACAAAGTCTTCTTTTCTCATTTTTTCTTTTCCCTTTCATCCCCCTCATCAATTCTCCCTTCCCTTTGAACAATGACTTCCTACTTCACAACATCCATGATACATTTTGGTTCCTATTTACACTTTCAGTTTCTCACACCAGAGAAACAATGTGATATTTAAACATGTGTGTCCAAGTTATTTCTCTGAAGAGTATAGTCTCAAGGTCCATCCTTTTAGCTACAAATGTCTCCTCTTTATTACTGTTACTCCATTATATTAAAAAATCTTTTTTTAAATCCAATCATCGATTCATGGGCATTTTGGCTGTTTCCAAGATCCAGCTATTACAAACTGTGTTGCTGTAAACATTGGTACAGATATATTGTTGTGATTCAATATTTTTAATTCTTTTGGGAAGATACTGAGAAGGGGAATAACTGGGTAGACTAGAACCTCTAGTTTTAGTTTTTTGAGGAATCTCCACACTGATTTCTACAGTGGCTATACCAGTAAACACTCCCTTCAATAGTGGAGAAAGATTCCTTTTTCCCCAAAGCCCCTCCAACATTTGTTATTGGTTGATTTGTTGATAATAGAAAAGAAGGTGATTCTGGGCAATAAAGACAAGACAGAAGGCATTTTAATTCCTGACTGGAAACTATACTACAAAGCCACAGTGATAAAATCAGCATGGTACTGGCAAAGAAATAGACCTGAGGATCAATGGAACAGATTAGAAGATGCAAACACTACTACAAAGGCACTCAATCACCTTATATTTGACAAAGGGGCTAAACATGTTCACTGGAAAAAAGATAGCCTCCTTAATAAATGGTGTTAGAAAAATTGGCTTTCCACATGCCGAAGACTGAAAATAGACCCATGCCTATCACCATACACTACACTAAAGTCAAAATGGGTCAAGGATCTAAATATTAAATAAATAAATAATAAATATTAAAACAGATAATAGAAAAGATTAACTGCATAGTTCTGTATCTCCCTCTTTGTGTTGGTAGACTTTCTTTTTATTTTCTAAGGTAGTAAAATACAACAAAACAAGGCAGAACAAAGCCAATCGAGACAATGCAGTGAAACTGGTACAGAACTTCAGAGCAGGATGCCGGGATAACAATAATAAGTACCATAGTATACCTAACTGTCTTCACATTAGTTGTCCATTCAATGAGGTATAGTAAAAGCAAACCAACAACAGAACATTATAAAACCAATCAAAAGAGAATATTGAGTAGAGAAAAAAAAATCAGAACAGAGCAAAACAATGAAAAGAATATTAGCCTTCATAGAGAAGATAGAAGGAAAGCCCACATATTATCTGTGTTGCATACTGTCATCCTCCCAAGAGATGCTCAGACCTCTGGCCCCAAGTCAGCATAATCAACCCAACAATACAAGTATTTATATACCTTAGTTGTTATCAACTCCAGCTATCCTCAAAACCATCCAGTTGCTAAAGGAGTGGGGGACATTTGATTCTCAGCCTGTGCGCCGGTAGGCTCATGGGAGACACTGACTTATTCTCTCTCTCTGGTGCACCCATGGCTCACTCACACTGCCACTTACCACGAAGGAGGGCTTGTGTTTTCTTACTCAGCCCCCCAAGTTCCAACATGGCTGGTTCTCAGGAGATGCTGACTTGTTCTCTTCCTGGTGCACCCACTGCTCCCTCGTGCCACTTTCTACAGCAGTGATAATGCTAGCATGACCATGGGCTTAAAAGTCACACTAGTTTCCAGATCGTTCTGCCTGAAATCTGTTCCAACATGAAAAAGTACATACAACCCTCAGGATCCTTGAGGAGTTATTTTTAGGACCCTTATGAATACCAAAATCTGTGGATGTTCAGGTCCATTATACAAAATAGTATAGTATTTGGTTGTAACTCTCATATACCCACCTGTACACTTTAAATCTTCTACAGATCACTTTTAATACACAAAACAATGTAAATGCTGTCTAAATAGTTGTTATACTGTGTTGTTCAGGAAATAATAATCAGAAAAAAATCTGGACATGTTCAGTGAAGATGCAATAGTTTTTCAAATATATTCAAGCCTTAGTTGGTAGATTTTACAGATATAAAGCACTTAGTTACAGAAGGAGGTATGTATTCAATTATTCTCATGGTCAGACTATCTCTAATGATGTTGTGTGAGGTTCTGTGGTCCAGACCACTGTGCTTAGGGAGTGCATTCAGACTTCTTGTTTAAATCTACTACTTCATAACACAAAAATCATCTCATTACCTACAATGTGCCAAACACCTCTTGTAGCCACTGAGACTACACATGTGAAGCAGGGCCCTGTTGTCACAGTTTATAATCTAGTGGGGAGGCAGGCAGCAAGCAAGGGGCTCAATAAAGATCATTTTAGATGGCACAAAGTGTGATGCACAAGTGTGTTGAGAGCAAAGGGCAGCAGCAGGAAGGGTCCACATCTGAGAACATTCCAGTTAGAAGCTTCTGGAGGGGCTGGTAGGTCCCAGACTCAAAGGCTGAAGAGGAATGCCATCAGCTGGAGAAGAGGAAAGAAGAGTTCGTGGCCTTGGTGGAAACACAGAGCTTTGCATTTCCTGGGGCAGCCTGAGAGGAGGCCTGGGTGCCTGTGTTTTATTTTGTAAAAGTGGGGAGGGGGAATGAGCAGGAAAAGATGTGCATGAGGTGTTTACAAGGCACTATAGTTTTTTTTTTAAGAGAATAAAATAAAACAGAATAAAGCCAACCAAAACAAAACAGTGAAAGTGATATAGGACTTCAAAACAAGATAATAGGAAATGAACCACGGCTGCTGTAATGCCTCTTGTTATCTTCAAAATAGCTGCTCATGCCATTAGACATATTAAAATCACACCAAAGAAAACCAATCAAAACAAAACGGTGCAAGTGATACAGGATTTCAAAAGAAGACTATCTGAAATCAACAACGGCTACCATAATATATCTTGTTATCTTCAAAATAACTGCCCATGCCAGCAGCTGTCATAAAATCAAACCAAACAAAATACAATAAAACCAATTAAAAAAAAACAATAAAACGATACAGGGCTTTAAAAAGATAGGGCATTAACAAGGCTATCACCTTCCCTTTTTAGAAGTTTCCTCCCCTTTCACTTTCGCAATCTCTATTGTACATTTTGGGTCTCACTAAGTCCTTAATTTTTTTATACTAGAGAGATACAGTAGTCACCTATGTGAATCCAAACCATTTCACCCAAAATCATAATCACAAGTTTCATCCATTTACCTCCAAGAGCTTTGTGATTATCCTTCTTTATCCCATATCTTTCTTATCTATTCTGAGGTTGATGGGCAAGCTACCCTTGCTTTTTTCTGGCTCTCTGTCACATGGAGCATTGTTTTCTCTCCTTTGATGTTCAGTCTACAAATTTCCTTTTGAGTTAATGTGTTTCTTATATACTGCATATTGATGGATCCTGTCTCTTGATCCATTCTGCCTGTGTTTCGTTTTATTGGTGACTTGAGGCCATCTATATTAACGGTTATGGCCACATGCACTGGCTCATCTCTGCCATGGATTTTCCCTGCCATTGGCTCCCTGCATTTCCTCCTCCATTCAATTGTTTACACCACTCTATGACCCCACTCTGCTGCTGTTCTTGGCACCATGGTTATTTTTGTCTCTCTCTAGAATATCCTTCAGTACTCTTTGTAGGGTTGGTTTGGTGGTAATGAATTCTTTCAGTTGCTCTTTGTCATGGAAGTTTCTTGTTTCTCCATTAACTTTGGAAGATTTGCAGGGTACATCAATCTGGAAGTTGTTTTCTTTCAGGAATAAATACTTCACTCCAAGCTCTTCTTGACTTGATGGTTTGTGTTGAGAAGTCTGTCGTGATTCTGATTGGTTTTCCTTTATAAGTGATCTGTTTCTTTTCTGTAACAGCCTTTAATATTCTGTTCTTGTGCCAAATTTCTGAGATCTTTATTATTATATGTCTGGGTGTAGAATCATTTTGGTTATGGCTAGCTGGAGTTCTATATGCCTCACTTATCTGATGTGAGGTCCATTTTTCTATCATGGGAAGTTCTTAACTATTACTTCTGTAAGTAGTCTTTTTATGTCATTTGTGTTGACTCTCACTTTTTTGCTGACACTTGTAACTTTGAATAATTTTTCTTTGGGTATTCTTGCAGCTGCTGAATTGTTATTTCCTGGTTCCTTGTTACTTTTAAGAGATCCTTCTTTTCACAATCACTAGCTGCCAACACTAGTAGACAACAAGGACTGAAAGTCTATGATTTGTCTCTTTCAAGTGGTTTTGCCAGCTTTTGATGGAGTTTTAAAATTCCTGGATATTGTTTTGAGTCTATTTATGCATTCTAGTCCTTCACTATATTGTTCATTCAAGATTTCCCCCATTCTCTTATATACCTCTTTTTTAATCTTTGTCTTCTTTAGATCTGCTCAGCAACCCTTTTATTATGTTTGTCATTTCTTCTTTTACCTGAAATCGTGTTTCTGATCTGATTTCTTTTACATCCTCATGAAATAGTTTCTTTACTTCAGTTGCCATCACTTCAGAAGCTTCAAATGTGCAACTCCTAATCTCTTCCATGTTTATATTTCTTGGACTTACTCTGCATAGGTTGGAGGCCAGAGACTGCCTTTTGCTTCTTCATCTTGACATTTTCCTGGGTTCCTCTGGACAAGTGGGTTGTAGGATCCCAAGTATTTCCCACATTAGCTAACTTCCCACAATGTAGGTGAATGGATTGGCACTTGGATTCTCCTAATCCCGGCTCCCCAGGAGGCAGTGGGGTACAGAGTGGACTTCTCTAGACACTCACAGCTTCTCCAAGGTGTGGCTGGCTGTTTCTCCTGGCTTACACTGGCTACCTGCTGGACAGTCCTGATGGTGGCTAGAGTCACATGGATTCTGGGCTGGCTGCTTCTCTCTGCCAATGCTGGCTACCTGTGGGACCTGGTTGACACTGTAGTTTTTTACTTATATGCAACAGGAGGTTATTTTTGATCATCAACTTGACTAGATTGAGAAACACCTAAGAAATTAGCAAATCACATTCTGGGTATATCTATGAGTGTTACAAGATACAGTTAGCATGAGGCTCAGCAAACTGTAGAGGGAAACCCACTCTCCCTCTATCTCTCTCTCTCGCTTCCTCTCTCTGTCTCCCTCACTCTCTCTCTGCTTCCTGATTGCCATAAGATTAGCAATTTCCCCTCATCATACACTTCCACAGGCCTGAAAGCAATGCAACTTATTGAGCCTGAACTGAAACCTCTGGAACCATGAGCCAAAATAAACCTTTCATCTTTTAAATTGGTTTTCTCAAGTATTTTTTATCACAATGGTGGAAAATTAACTAACAAAATAAGACTCAAAGGATTCAAGTAAGGAAACATTATCTGTTTCATAGTCATTTTTTTTAAAGAACAAGACAGAACAAAGCCAATCAAGACAATGCAGTGAAATTGGTACAGAACTTCACAGCAGGATACCAGGATAACAGTAATAGGTACCATAGTATTTCTCATTGTCTTCACAATAGTTGTCCAGTCAATTATGTACAGTGAAATCAAACCAAAAACAGAACATTATAAAACCAATCAAAAGAAAATATTGAATAGAGCAAAACAATTAATTATAACAAAACAGAACAGTGAAGACAACATTTGCCTTCAAACAGAAGATAGAAGGAAATCCACCCTATTTGCTATATTGCCTATGGTCATCCTCCCAAGAGATGCTCAGACCTCTGCCCCAGTTGCTAATGGGGATGGGCTGTTTGATTCTCAGCCCGCGTGCCTGTAGGCTCACAAGGAGACATTGACTGGTTCTCCTCCTGGCTCACGCAGGGGCACTTACCAAGAGGGCGGGCGAATTGCTTTCTTGGTCAGACCCCTAAGTTCCACCCTTGCTAGATCTCGGGAGCCCCTGTTTCATAGTTTAAAGATTACTCTGCATGTATGCTACATGCAGGACGGATTAAAGGAAGGGTTCTGAAAGTGAAGTTTCCAGGCCAGCAGCATCAGCATTACCTGCAAATTTGTTAGACATATGCATTCTCAGAGCCCACTTCAAACTTCCTGAATCTCAGGCTCTTTAGGGGTTAAACCCAGTGGCTTGCACTTTAAGAATCTCTGGGAGATTCTTCCACATAACCATATTTGAGAGCTACTGGGTTAGGGGATGATGAAAGTTGATTACAGGAAACTAGGTGAGAGACTTTTCTTGATACTGAGGTTCTTACTGACCTGGTTCCTCTGCTGTAGGCCTTGGTAAAGAACCCTAGTTCAGGAAATGCTCTCTTAAAGTTAGAATTTCCCACAAGCAATATGGAAGGGAAAGAGAATCAATGGCAAAGACAATCTATTTTCATGAATACCTGTCTTTAAGATGCAGAGGTCTTTTTTCTTTTTTCTTTTTTTGGTAGCTATCTTAGTTACTGTTCTCATTGCTGAGACAAAATACCCAACACCCACAGGTTAAAGAAAAAAAAAAGGTTTATTTTAGCTCATTCTGTGTAGAAATTTCAGTTCCTGGTTGGCTGTCACCAAGGAAGGGGGCATGACAGAGGGAAAAGTTCACGGCAGACAGCAAGCAGCAAAGTAGTAAACCAGCAAACGATGAAAGCAGCCTTTATATAATGCAGGCTACATGCCCTTACAGTGGAGATCGTTCACACCCAAGGTGGGCCTTCCTGCTATCCACACCCACAACTCTGCCAAGCCAATCAGGGGACTGATTTAGTAATCCCACAGCCTCAATCCCACTGTCATACAATCCCAGCATCACACACTCTAGATCCAACCACCTCTGAAAAACCCCACCTGTGAATGCCTGAGACTTTGACGGGGGGAACGTCTAGAAACAAGTCATAGTAGAGGAAGTATGGAATTGAGAATGCTGCACTCAGACCACGTCGTTGAGGAAAAGGAAACTGAACACTGACCACTTTCCATATCCACTCCGTATCATACACAGAGTACAGTAATCTTGTGAATATGGGAGAGTGTTGCTTTTAAAACCCGCGTCACATATAGACCAGCCTGGGCATCTTAGTGACTTAGCAAAACCCTGTCTCAATATTTACAAAAAAAGAAAAGGGAAAGGGGAATGTGGCTCAGTGGGAAGGTCCTAGATCTAATCCCCAATACTGCAAAACACAAAATAAAATAAAAAATAAAACTTGTGCCCCGTATAGACTAGAGTTAGGAATGGTCTACCCAGCACAGTCAGATGGCATGTTATCTGGGTCAAGCAAAATCAGTTAGAAAGTTCCACTAGAGGGCAAATCCCTTTACATGCTTAGAAAGGATTTTCACATGTGTGTTCACACTAGAGTGTTCACCTCACATCATTTTATAGTAATCTGTGCATAAAAGCATGCCATTCTTAATCAGGAATCTCCCTGCAGGTATCACTGAAAATATCTACTCTTTTTTGTGGGCTCACTAAGCTGAACCATTATTATGGTTTGTCAAGATCATGTAGACTCTCATGCAACCTGAGAATTATTCTATATGCCAGCTTTATGTTGGAAGAATAAAATATCACATGTATGCATATCATTAAGAGCTTTGATAGAAATGACTTTGGTAGACCGGTTGGCCAAACAACAAAGCCAGGAACACTACTAAAAGGCAATGGGAGAGGCACAAAAGTTGATTTCTTAGGAAGTCAAGACATTTCAGTGTAAAGGGAGCAAAATCATTGCAGAAAAAAGGTTACCAAGAAAAATGGAGAAAAACATAGAAACATACTGGAGTAAAATGAAAAGGTCAAGGATTGACACAGATATGGTTTTAATTTGCTGCTTCTTATTAATTGTGATAGTGAACATTACACCCATGCTTGAAACCTAAATTTACTCACCTATGACACAGAGATTATAATTGAGGCTATTTTAAATAGATATTACAAGATGTTTGCAAAATATTGCAAAATCTTGCTGCTAAATGCCTGCTATAGTGTTCAGAATAGCAGAGACTATTAGATACTGATGATCTCCCTCCTCTACTTCCTTCCCTCTACCCTAGCATGAGGCATGGGAAGGAGAAAAAGACGTTACGTGTAAGAGATTACAAAAAGAAAACCATAAAGATCTTTATCTATTTTGTATTTTTCTACTCCAAACATAAAACTATTGAAGTTTTATTATCATATTTTTGTCAAAGATCACTGTCCTATGATCTCTTTTGAGGATCCAAGTAGAAAGGGCAGAGCACCCCTTTCGGATCCTCGATGGACGATTGTGTGTCCAGGATCCTGCTCCAGGCCGCACGATCACACTCGGGCCTGTCTCCTTTCCACACAGCTACTCAAAGCCTCTCAGCTCCTAGAGGGAAGGAGGTAAACTCTCTCACTCCGCCAACATGGACCAGCAGGTTTAGAACAGGGCTGGGGTCCCACTGTCCCTTATCAAATTCCCCACGCATTTAGGGAGGCGAAGAAAACAGGAGCATTTGAACTTTATGTTCAGAGGTCTAAGTGATAAATGCAAATGTCCCAAGAGAATGTTTTTGGTCCTCACCAGTGGACCATATTTGGTAGCAATCCGTAACAGACCCCAGTCCACCCAAAGATCAAAGTATGCAAACAAATACACAAAGAGAAAAAAAAAACAGAAAGGTGTTTTTATTTGACCAAGTTCACATAATAATTTTAATTTAAGCACCTCTGACTTTAGGGAGTCTCTGCTTTTCTCGCAGGGCACAAGTGACCCAACCTAGCATGCAGTACACCGTGTTCCTCTTCAAACATTCTGTACTTGGAAAGTAAAAGCATCTTTTAAAATCCTTGCTGTTCTCCTCAGGCCAAACACTGCAACACTGATTTGAAGAAGTTTACATTTTAGAAACAACTGCAAAATAAAATAATTCATTATGCCCCAAAGCAGCAATGACCACCCCTGCCTGGCTACACTTGCAACTGATATTTTTTTTGTGGGAAGACGCTTTCTTTGGTTGCTATCCAACATCATTTGTTGTCTACTAATTTATTCACAAAATAACTCCACTTATTTCTGTTTCTGGTATTTCTGTTCTAGGAGACTCAATATATTTAATGAGAGCACCAAAAATATGCCCAACAGACAGTACAATTTGCAATCTAATAAGAAAGGCTGTATTATATATATATTAGGAATACAATATGGTTTAGGTATGAAGAACAAAAGAATTTCCTTGGAACATGTGAGCCCTAAGGCTCACAAGAGAGAGCAGGGAGACACCACTGCTCACGTGGTCTGCAAGAGTAATTTCCCAGCAAAACCCAAGAGCACAGGGCAGCTTTCTTGGCCAGCACTGGTGAAAGACAATAATAACTGACCGAAAAAACATATCCTGCCTCCCCATCCTGCTGTGTCTGCCAGACTGGCCACTCTTTAATTTGTTATCTTTTTTATAAAATTTGTTAGGTTTTTCATAAAATAAAAAGAACACAGACAAAGCAAAACAAAAAAATTGAACAATAGGCCAAAGAAAATACTTAGTAAATACTTGTACACATCCATTAACTGAAATTGCTCTGCATTTCTTAAGTTCAAAAAATAGCACATTTCTTTGTCTTCCCTGATTAAGTGAGCCAGTGACATGAACCAGTGACAAATTAGCAGAATGTCTGATATCACCCCCTTTTTACTCGCTTTAAAGCATCCAAAAGGCCTAGGAGAGGTGTGGACCGGTTCTGACATCCCCACCCAGAACAGAGCCTTGGGCTGCTCCTCTGTCCCTGTCTCCTATGCTGGTCCTTCGTGTCACCCGGAACTGCTGCCCAGCCAAAACCCTACAGAACCCACTCCAGATTTCACAGAAGATGGTCCTGTTCCCTCATGAGTACATCTGATCCACAGTGTCTTTATTTCCAGAATCAGCGGTCTGGTCTGACTTCTCAGCTTTCCCCTCTGCAGATGTCCCTACAAGGACCAAATTTTCAGCATCACCACAATGACATATGCTTTAGCCATGGTAGACCCAGAGTCACTATCTCTCTTTCCTTGAGATCCACTAGGTTTTTATTTCCTAACATCAGGCAGCTTTTTTCTTTTCTTTTTTTTTTATTTAAAGAGGAAAAAAAAGCAAAACAGAAAAAGGTAGAAATAATACAGAATTTCAAAAAAAATAATGCTAAGAAATCACTAGTTGATAAATTACGTATTCTCATCTTAGAAATAGTTAAGTCACAAAATTAAAGCATAGAAAGTGGACAAACAATGAGAGTGCAAACCATTCTGTTCAACGATCCAACAAAAACTTAGTAATATGGTTATCTATCTTACACACTTAAACATACACGCAGTTATATCCTTTATAGCACTTTCATTACCTCTCTTTTTTATAATAGCTTTTACAATTTTGGATCTTATTACTCCTACAGTTTTTATTACTTTTTACACCAGAGAGACAATATGATATTTATAAATATGATTCTTATTTATTTCACTTATGACGATAGTCTCCAGTTTCCTCCATTTACCATAAAGGCCTCAAGATCCTCTTGTTTATAGCTATGTAATATTCCATTGTGTAAAAATACCACATCTTTTTCATCCACTCTGCAGTTGATAGGCATTTTGGTTGTTTCCAAGATTTAGCTATTACAAATTGTGCTGCTATAAACATGGATGCATATATTTCACTGTGACATGACCTTTTCAGTTTTTCTGGGAAAATACCTAGGAGGGGAATAGCTGAATTGAATGGAACTTCTAATCCTAGTCTTCTGAAGAATCTCCATACTGATTTCCATAGTGGCTGCACTGGTCTACACTCCCACCAACAGTGGAGCAGTGTTCCTTTTTCCCCCACAGCCTCTCCAACATTTGTTATCAGTTGATTTCTTGATGGCAGCTATTCTTTCCAGAGTGAGATGAAATCTCAATACTGTTTTAATTTGCATTTCTTGAATGACCAGTGATGGTGAACATTACTTCATGTATTTATTTGCCATTTGTATATCTTCATCAGAGAATTCTGTGTTCATCTCCAATGCCCATTTTTGGAGAGGGTCTTTGAATTTGGGGGGTCTTGATGTTAATTCTTTATATGTTTTGGATATAAGTCCTTTGTCTGAGGGGTTGCTGGTTAAAATTTTTTCCCATTCTATGGATTTTCTTTTCACTCTGTTGGTGATTTCTTTTGAAGTGCAAAAACTTTTCAATAATATGAGATCCCAGTTGTTGATTCCTTGAAGTGTTTCCCATGCAGTTTGCATTTTGTTCATGAACTCTCTGCCTACCCCTATGTCTCCAAGACTTCTACCTACCTTTTCTTCCAGTAGATTTAGTGTTTATGTTTTAATATTTAGATCTTTGCTCCATTTTGACTTTAGTCTAGTGTGTGGTGATAGGCATGGGTCTAGTCTCAGTCTTCAGCATGTGGAGTGCCTCTTTTTCTAACACCATTTATTAAAGAGGCTGCCCTTCATCCAGCGAAGATGACTGAAAGATACCAGGTGGCTGAGTGTCTTTGTAGTAGTGTTTGCATCTTCTAATCTGTTCCATTGATCCTCAGGTCTATTTCTTTGCCAGCACCATGCTGATTTTATCACAGTAGCTTTGTAGTATATTTTCAAGTCAGGAATTGAAAAGTCTCCTGTCTTGCCTTTGTTGCCCAGAATCAAGGCAGCTTTTTTCTTAACCTCTGTCTTAGTTACTTTTTGTTATTGCCGAGACAAAATTCCCAATTCCCAAAGTCAAAGGAGAAAAGGTTTAGTTAGCTCACAGTTTTTAGAGGTTTCATTTAATAATCCACTGGCACCAAGGCAGAGTGACACGTGGCAGAGGGGCATTGAAAAGAAGAAATAGTTCATGGTGGGTAGAAAGCAGTAAAGTAGCAAAAAAGCAGCAGGCAGTGACCCTTTCTGTTGCTCATATACTTCCTATCCGGGATACCCTGCTGGGGAGCTTTCACACTCAGGGTGGGGCAACCTTAATCCTAGTATCATACCATGAATCAATGGCAGCATCAAATCATCCTTGTTCCCAGCATCATCGCACACACTAGATCCAGCCACCTCCGAAAGGTCCTACCTACGACTGCATAAGACTTTGGGGGAGACATGCAAGGCATAACAGTCTCTCATCTGAAAAGGGCCCCACTCTGCATTTGGTGGACAAGAGGTCTACTATCCACCACCCAAGCAGACTACCCAGATTGCCTCTAGCAGGCCTGTTAGATTCAAAACACAAAATATCTGGTTCTAAGCTTTGTGGTCACTACCTGAGGTGTGTATCCTAATGATTCAGTGTATTTATAAAACACAAGGGAAACTCACTCTATTTTCCAGAGAAACGCCAACACAAGCATGTCAAAGGTTGACCTCACCTCTGAATGAGCAAGAGGAATCTTTGTCACTTTTTGACTATAATAGAAAAATAAAGGAACCAAGTTCTACCAAGAGTGAGACATGCTGCTTTTATAAGACCAAGAGCTAGAGCATCCCTCATACACATACATAAGCAATTATTCATTATGTGTCCCTGAAATGGTCACTCTTTCCAGCATGCATTATTACTACTTGCTGCATAAATTTTTTGGAAATGAGAATTATCAAAAAACATGTGCTAGGAATTCCATAGAACTTGAATTTTCACACATGTATACATAAAATTACATATATACATATAATTGCTATTTTAATTTTATTAAAATTTAAACATTTTATTTTATATATATAATTTATAATTACACATATACATGTAATATATTTAAAACTTCACAACAACCTTGTAATATATATGTTATAAAATTTAGGGGCTGGGGATTTAGCTCAGCAGCATAAGCGTCTGCTTTGCAAGAACGTAGTCGTGAGTTTGATCCCTGGTTCCAAAAGAAAAAAAAAAGATTCTCTCCTCGTAAATTTATTTTACAGGTAAGAAAACTTAGGTTCATAGCCATCAAAAATCTCAGTAGCAAATAGTAAATTACAAAACCAGAATTTAAATTCTTTTCCACTCCACATTCTGATAATTACAAAGAAGACAAGAAGGGTCTTAGTTTTCTAGCTTCTAAAATGTGAGACCCAGACTGAGTTGGAAGAAAAAAACAAATAGCATTTATCTGAAGACTACTTTCAAACAAAATTTCATCTTTAAATGCTGACTTGACACCTCCCCCAAATGCCTGGAGAAATCGTAGACCATTTCTGAATGACTCAGTTCTGCACTTTAAGTCTGAAGCTGGCTAAGAGGCAGCTTATGTAGAAAGAGCATAATGTTAGCAAATTCAATTCTGGGTGAAAGCACGGCATGTAGATCACAAACAGGAGGTAAAATACACCTGGGCAAGGAATTGATTAGTCGGGGGGAAGATAAAGATTTCAAAGTCCTTATAAGACTTTACTCTGGAACATAATGGCAGGAAGGGAGTGAGCTGCATGCACCCACAGATTCTCGCATTACACTAAGGAAGAATGACTTATTTGGTACACTTGGTGCTGTATTTGGTTCTGTATTTCTCATTTGGTATACGTGGTACTTGTTTCAACAAGATGAAATTGTTATAGAAAATGAATATGAAATTGTTATAGAAAATGAGTACAGGATTTCAAAAAGTTGGCCTGGGCACCCTGAACCCTAAATCTTATCACAGCTGTGTTCACCCTCAGCTAACTCTGTGCCTATGGATTCCATACCTCACTGTGTGTTTTGTTTCTACTCAGCATGGAGCAGCAAAGAGGCCAATTGTCCAAGCAACTTAATTGTGAACAAGGCCAATGCCTGGAGAGATAAGGTAAGTCCAGAGGGCCAGCAGCTCCAAGGAGGAACGATGGAGCAGGCCAGCAGTGCTGCCTGTCCCACTGCCCACAGCTCAAAGATCTGACTGCTTTTCCCAGCTACCAAAGTGAGCAAAGACACACCCTGGCTTGAAGGATTGGCACAGCCTAGGGTGTGCAGACGGAGGGGCCTCTGGGGTGAAGAGAGAGCATCTCACAAACCCACAGGACATAACACTGGGTGGAGAAAAGTGTAACTTGATAGATTCCAAGACTGAGAATCCTGGAAAGAAACCACTCATTCTAAAATACAGCAGAAATTTGTTTTGGGACTCATTTTTCTTCTTTCATTAGTTTTTGGGTTTGGAGACTTTTTCCTTTTATGTTTCTGTTCTCCCTTTCTCTTAATGTCTTCTTTTTCTTCTTTTGTTCCCACCTTTTCTTTGTTTTGATTTGTGGGGTTTTTTCTTTTTCTTATTTTTTTCTGTTACTTTTATCAAAATTTATCATTTTCTTTTTATTCCTTAATAGGATTTTGTATCCCATTTCATCCCCTTCTTATCTTCCATTGCCTAATTATTCAAATTTTACTTCATTCACTCTTCTACTCCTCACTCTGTCTTTACTAGTACAAACACAAGCTTTATTAATCTTTAAGTAGTTAACTCTATGTTATTACACTTCAGTTCTTTTCTACTGTTAGTGGATGTACAGTGGTTGCATTTAGTAGATACTTACTGTATGTCAATATTATTCAGTTTGTCTTAGCATTGATAGTATAATTATAGATGACTTTTTATGGTTAAAGGAGGTTATTATTGTTTCTTGTGATATGTCAATATTCAGTAAATGTTTGACTCTGTTATTGCGACTCTTGCCAAGGTAGCATAGTTATTGCTATTAATTAGTTTTTCTCTGCCAACATCTGGAATGCCTTTCTGTCATTAACAGTACTGCAGTCAATTCCAGTAGAACTGAGTGCAGGGTCAATTATGTAATGCATCCTTCCATCTCATAGTAACAGTTCAGATCCTGGAATACCAGCAAAGCCCTATGGCTCACCATACTCACAGTCCACTACTAAAAAGCAGATACCAACTAAAGAGATCTTCATGCTAGCAACAAAGTCTCTCCATTAGAATCAACTCCCAAACCTCAGCACAAGAATAATGAGGTTGGGGAATATAAAAGTCTAATTGATTTGAAAGAGCTTTGTGACAAGGTTGCATGAGGCTAGAAGCAGAAGGCTGCTCTGGCACCGGAGGGAGCATCTGTCCTGCAGACAAACAGCATTTCATTATCCACCTCCCCTTCCTCCCCTACTGTGATGTCCCAACTGGGCTGCTTGGTTATGGGAAGCTACAGAGGGCATTAGCGGGAAGACCTAAAGGCACTTCTCAGAGCTCTGGCTTTCTCTGGCACTCAAGGCCATTGTACATTACATTGGATTGAGTTAGTATGCTACCCCTGTATTACAAAAGAAGAAGGCAAAATAGAGAGAAGTTGGGTGACTGACTGGCTCAGGTAACTTGACCCACCAGTCACAGGTTTCAGCACCCACCTCAGCTTTCTTGATCCTCAACCTCAGCCCTGTAATCCTGCTGACCAAAGGAAGAGAAAAAAGGAAACTCCCTTCTTTGAAGCAATTTTTGTTTGGTCCCTTCTCAGTTGTTCTCTGTCCTTCCTTATGTCAACACACACACACACACACACGCACGCACACACTCACACAGGCACTCACGCACGCATGCATCATACATGTGCTTCATATAATTACAACAGCAGTTCCATAAAGAGAAATAAGAGGCAATGGACATGAATCAAGGCAGGGCTATTTTGCACTGACATGTGAGGCATAGATCATTTTGAAAGAATTCTTCCTTTGATTTTAGGTCACAAGACAAATAAAGGGGAAATTTGGTCTCAGAACAATTATGCCCATTAAAATAAAAGCAAACGAAACTGAAACCCTTTCTTCTGATACTAGTCTGTCTGAAGAACATGGAGTCTTTGTTTTTATCTCTCTGGTATCATCTTTTTATAACAAAACAACAGTATGAGGGTTTCTGGATCTTTCACTGAGTCATCTTTGTTTGTATCCACTGCATACTCAGGCATGGTGCAATTTTTCTCTGTGGCTTCTCACACTGGTGAAAAGGAGATGTCTCCTAAGAAAAACAGGCACATTCTGTAGAATCTCCTTTAAGCCCAGCCACTAGGACACCTGCCATGGGCCTTTGTGCTTCAGAGGAGCTTGCTTCAGACTTCATGAAGAGTTAGAGAAAAAAATACACAGGGCCAAGAGTATGTGTTCACCTGAAATCCATGTTCCTACGAAGGCTATGCCTGTAATTTTATAATGCACTTTGGGCATCCAGGACCTTGCAATCACTAACCCAGAGAGCCTGGAATTTATTTCTGGCCCTACATAATATCCTGCAGGTAGCAGGCAATACTGTCCATATGCAGGTCCCGAGATGGGGAAGGGGACAGAAGGCTGGAACTCAGTCGTGTGAATGCAGGTACATACACATTATAAACTGTATAGAGAAAGAAAATAAGGTTTGAAGCAGTGGAAACCAGGGGTAGGGAAATGGTTTCCATTTGTCCTCTTATCATATTCCCTGTGAATGAAATAAACATTGTGGGAAGATTGCTTCTACCATTGCTCAAAAGCAAAGCCTCCTACCAGATTCACGACTTCCTGTTTCCTCTCAGTGCACCTTCCACACTGTAAACCCATCATACTTTAAAAATGCAGACACAGTCTTTGCAACACTCTTATTTAAAATAGCTCACAGAATTTGTCACTTAGAAAATCATAATCAAACTCTTGGTCTTTGAGGGGAGCCAGACCCATGCTGCAAGGTGAGTTCCAGCCTGCTAGCACTGGCCTGGGGAGATTTTGGGACCATTGCTCCCAGCGGTTGGGTGCCCGCTAAGCTCCCTAGGACACTAGATTTGGATCGAGAGATCTCACGGGCCTGAGTGGACCAATCCCAGGGACCTTCTTTCAACTAGGGGAGCCAGACCTGCACCACAAGGGAAGCAAAGGCCGGGCAAGACCCAGGAGCTGAGGACACAGGTGGTGATTTCCAGCATGCCCAGGGGAAGCTTTGGGAACATTGTAGAAACATGGCAATATAAGAAAATCACAAAATGAAAGACCAAAATGCAATCTCAAACCTCCAGCCCATCACAAGAAAGCCTGGGAGCCACACATATAGAAGAAAATACTCATCATACACCTGAAATGCCTGAAATGATATCAACTGAAATAAAGAAGCCAAGTATGGGAAGCTATTAAGGAACTCAAATAAGAAATAATCTCCCAGGTTAAGTAAGAAATGACAAAAGTAGTGATAGAAATACTGAACACATCTAAAGAAGACACAGTTAAAAAATTAGAGGAACAAAACAAAAAGAATCCCTGAATGAACAGTATAAGAAACAAACAGAATGCATGAAGCGATTCAAAAAGATATACAGGAAATCAAAAATTCTATTGAAAGTTGCCTAATCCACATCAACAAAAGTGAAGATAGAATTTCAGACCTCAAAGATAAGATTGCAGTTAGTGAACAGGAAAGGAAAGATCTTTTAAAAATAACAAGGAATCAGGAAATAACAATTCAACAGCTGCAAGATGATGCAAAGAAAAACAGCATAAGATTAATAGAGATAAATGAGAAAGAAAGGGACAACACAAATGATATCAAAAAGCTATTTTCAGAAGTAATAGCTTCTGTAAAATAGCTGAAATTTCCCAAACATGAGAATTGCTGAAAGTTTCCCAAATGTGAGAATGGAAATTGACATACGGATGAGTAAAGCATGTAGAATTCCAAATAGCCATAACCAAAATAAAACCTATACCCAGACCTATAATAATCATCATCCCAGAAATCCAACATAAGAACAGAATATTAAAAGCTGTTAGAGAGAAAAGACAGATCACCTATAAAGGAAAATGTATCAGAATCACAGCTGACTTCTCAACACAAACAATGAAGTCAAGAAGAGCAGGGAGCAAAGTATTTCAGATCCTAAAGGAAAATGACTTCCAACACAGACTGATGTACCCTGCAAAACTGTCCTTCAAAATGGATGGAGAAATAAGATACTTTCATGACAAAGAACAGCTGAAGAACTTCATGATCACCAAACCAACCCTACAAAGAATACTGAAAGACATTCTAGATACACATAGGAAAAAAACCACTAAGCAAGGCAGACAATTAAACAGGATGGAAAGGTAAAGATACAACAGTAGAAAGATAACATGTCAACAATAAAGCAATATATATCAGTTATAACCATTAATGTAAATGGCCTCAAATCACCAATTAAAAGAAACAAACTGGCAGAATGGATCAAGAAACAGTGTACAACCATTTGCTGTTTACAAGAAACCCATCCAACCAAAAGGAAATTCATAGACTGAAAGTCAAAGGATGGAAAACAATACTTCTTGCAACAGGAACTCAAAAACAAAGCAGGGGTAGCTATTCTGTTTGCAGACACTGTAAACTTCAAACAAAGAATGATCAGAAGAGATAAAGAAGGTCAGTACATACTAGTTAGGGGAAAATTTCAAGATGAAGAGATAACAATCTTAAATATATATGCACCAAATTCCAGAGCATCCAGATATACAAAGCAAGTACTAACAGAAAAGAAAAATCAAATAAGCAATAGCACAGTTATAACAGGAGACCTTAACATGCCATTGACACAAAGGGACAGATCAACTAGACAGAAAATCAGCAAAGAAATAACGGAACTGAATCACACCTGTGAACAAATAGACTTGATGGACATATACAGTGTTCCATCCAACAACATCAGAATATACATTCTTCTCAGCTTCACATGGGACATTCTCTAAAATAGGTCATATACTAGCCCACAGAACATATTTAAGCAAATGCAAAAGAATTGAAATTATCCCATGCATGTTATCAGATCATAGCACCATGAAACTAGAAATTAATGATAAAAGTAACTGCAAAAACCCCACAAACACATAGAAATTAAATAATATACTCTTGAGCAATCAGTGGGTCACAGAGAAAATTAAAGCAGATATTAAACAATATCTACAAGCAAACAAAAATACTAATACAACTTACCAGAATCTGTGGGATGCAATGAAAATGGTCCTCAGAGGAAAATTTATTGCACTGAGTTCCCACATTAGGAAAAAAGAACGAACACAAATAAACAACCAGAGGAAATTATAAAGACCAGAGCAGAAACTAATGCAACAGAGACTAAGAAAACAATACAAAGAATCAATGGATCAAAGAGTTGGTTCCTTGAAGAATAAATAAAATTAATAAGCCCCTAGTCAACCTAATTTTAAAAAAGAAAGGAAAGACTAAAATTCATGCAATACAGATTGAAAAAGGTGAAACCACTATTGACCCTGTGGAAATACAGGTCATCAACACCTATTCTGAAAACCTTTACTCTCATAGGTTCAATAACACAGAAGAAATGGACAGATTCCTAGAAACATATGAACCACCAAAGCTGGGTCAAGAAGATGTAAAACTGCTGGATAACCCAATTTCTATTAATGAAATTGAAAATGTAATTAAGTCCTTACCAACAAAGAAGAGCCCAGGCCCAGATGGATTCACTGCAGAATTCTACAAGAAATAAAAAGAAGAATTAATGCCGACACTTCTCAAACTCTTCAATGAAATGGAAAGGGAAGCAATTCTTCCTAAGTCATTCCTGGGAGCAAATATTACTCTAGTACCAAAACCTGAGAAAGACCCAACTAAAAAAGAGAACTACAGGCCAATCTCCCTAATGAACATAGATGCAAAAATTCTCAATAAAATATTGGCAAACAGGATGCAGCAAATCATCAAGAAGATTATATACCATGACCAAGTGGGATTCATCCCAGGCATGCAGAGATGGTTCAACATATGTAAATCAATAAATGTAATCCACCATATCAATAGAACCAAAAGTGAGAATGACATGATCATTTTTATAGATGCAGAAAAAGCTTTTCATAATGTCCAACATCCATTCATGATAAGAATATTACAGAGAACAGGAATAGATGGTCTTTACCTCATTATGATAATGGCCATCTATGACAAACCAAAGCCAGCATCATATTAAATGGTCAAAAACTGAAATCCTTTACCTTAAAATCAGGCACAAGACAAGGATGTCCCTTATCACCACTCCTATTCAACATAATATTGGAAATACTAGCCAGAGCAATTAGACAAGAAAGAGGAATAAAAGGAGTAAAGATAAGAAAAGAGGAAGTTAAACTATCATTTTTTGCAGATGACATGATGCTCTACATAGAAGACCCTCAAAACTCCATTTAAAGACTCCTAGACATAACCAATAAATTCAGCAATGTAGCTGGATACAAAGTCAATACTCAAAAATCAATAGCATTCCTATACACTAACAACAAAATCACTGAGAGAGAAACAAGAGAAGCCACACCCTTCACACTGGCATCCAAAAAATGAAATACTTAGGAATTAATCTAGTGAAAGAGGTAAAAGAGCTATACAGAGAAAATTATAATACCCTGAAAAAAGGAATTGAAGAGGACCTCAGAAAATGGAAAGATATACCTTGTTCATGGATAGGAAGAATAAATATTGTGAAAATGGCCATTCTTCCAAAATTGTTATAAGAGATTCATTGCAATCCCAATGAAAATACCATTAACATACCTCATAGATCTAGCAAAATCACTCCTAAAATTCTTCTGGAACCAGAAGAGACCTAGAAAAGCAAAGACAATTCTAAGTAGCCAAGGCAAGACAGGAGGCATCACAATCCTTGACTTGAAGTTATACAACAAAGCTACTGTAATAAAATCAACATGGTACTGGAATAAAAACATACCTGAAGATCAATGGAATAGATTAAAAGATACAATCACAACTATGAACACACTCAGCCACCTTATCTTTGATAAAGGGGCCAAACATGTTCACTGGAAGAACGATAGTGTCTTTAATAAATGGTCCTGGAAAAACTGGCTATCCATATGCTGAAAACTAAAACTAGACCCATGCCTGTCACCATGTACTAAACTAAAATCTAAATGGATCGAAGATCTAAATATTAAAATAGAAACACTAAATCTGTTGGAAGACAAAGTAGGTAAAAATCTTGAAGACATAGGGGTAGGTAGAGAATTCATGAACAAGAACCAAACTGCACGGGAAATACTTCCCAGAATCAATAACTGGGATCACGTCTTATTAAAGAGTTTCTGCATGTTGAAAGAAATCTCCAGCAGAGTGAAAAGAAAACCCACAAACTGGGAAAAAATCTTAGTGAACTGTCCCTGAGGCAAAGGACTTCTGTCTAGAACTTATAAAGAATTTTTAAAAATCAGACCCCCAAAATTCAAAGACCGAATCCAAAAATGGGCATCCGAGATAAATACACAGTTCTCAGATGAAGAGATACAAATGACAAATAAATACATGAAAAAAAAAATTTCTTCATCATTAGTCATTAGAGAAATGCAAATTAAAACCACACTGAGGTTTCATCTCACTCCGGAAGGAATGGCCAGAATCAACAAAACTTCCAACAACAAATGATGGAAAGGCTGTGGGAAAAAAGGAACTCTTCTGCATTATTGGTGGGAGTGTAGACTGGTGCAACCACTGTGGAGGTCAATCTGGAGATTCCTCAAAAAGCTGGGATTGGAAGTCCCATTTGACCCAGCTATTCCACTTCTAGGCATATTCCCAGAAGAACTGAAAACATCATACCACAGTGATATATGTGCACCCATGTTTATAGCAACACAATTTGTAATAGCCAGATCTTGGAAACTACTTAAGTTCCCATCAACTCAGGAATGGATTAAAAAAAAATTGTGGTATTTTTATACAATGGAGTACTACTCAACTATAAAGAATGATCATATCGAGATATTTATAAATAAATGGATGCAAGTTGATACCATACTCATAAGCAAAATAAACCAAACTCACATGTATAAATACTATAGTCTCACTAGTATAAGAAATGGTAAGAGTAAATAAGATTTTATGGTAATCATGATTCCCCATTACATTGCTTTGAAGACTTATAATGTTTTCATTCATTAGTTGGAATGGTTTTATTCTGTTTTGTTTGACCTTATTATGTGTGATGGTATGAACAGCTACTTTGAAGAAAACAGGACATTATGGCAACCATTGCTGATTTAATATCATCCTGCTTTGAAGTCCTACCATGCTTTTGTTCTTCTATTACCATTGGTTCTATCATGTTGTGTCTTATTGGATTTTAATATGTGTAATAGTATAAACAAATTTTTTATGGAAAATTAGATATTATAGTAGCCATTGTTCGTTTTCTGTTATTTGGTTCAAAATGCCCTGTAATACTTTCATTTGCTTGAGTGGTTTTATACTAGCTTGTTATGTTTGATATTATTGCGTGTGAAGCTAAGCTCAACATTTTTCAAAGAAAGAGAAATTATGCTAGCTACTGTTAATATCCAGCTATCTTGTTGTGAAGTGCTGTGTCGCTTACATTGTTCTGTTCTGATCTCCTTTGTTCTGTCCTCTTTTGTTTTATTCTCTGTACAATAAAAAAATTAAAAAAATTAAACCCACCATCTAAACTGAATTAAAAAAAAAAACCCTCTGGGTCCTTCTGCCTACCTTTTCTTTTAGAAATTCTCCCTCATCCTGGTACCACATGCCCGGCTGGGACCATCTGTTCACTCTATTTCATGTACCATGTTCTGTTTGGCTGGCTGGTACACAGGAGAAAGTAAGGTTTTTGTTTAATTGAGTTGCAATAATTTACTGCAGTGATTTCCTGAAATGACAGAACAATTTCTTGAGAGATTTCATTTGTTTGTTTTCTCTGTCTCATGTCCCTCTATTTTAAACAGATTGCAAAACCACTGAAATTCACTGTTCCAGGAATATCTTTTTAATGCAGAAAGGATATGCTTCCTCTTCAAATCAAAGATTTTCCCCATGTATTAAAGCTTAAACTTTCTCTAGAGAGAACATTCTAGAATGAAAGTAATGATGGCCACAGGAAGGTGCTTCTGAGAGGAAAGATGTCGAGGGAAAAGGGAGAAAAAGAGATTTTTCACAGACAGAGAAATGAGGTTGGAATGTCTCTGAATCTGATTTCACTGTCCTGGAAGTGGTGAGTCCCCAGAGCTGCTGAGGAGCTGCAGGATTAAGATGTTACAGAGATAACTGGGGTGTTTACATCATCTCCACATGGTCAGCTGGACACATAATCAAGACACCAGGCTGTGACCCCAAGTCTTCTGTGATATTAGCCAAGTAATGCTTCCAAGTAAAGTACAATAAGTTCACATTGTCCTTTAGACAATGGATAAATGCTAAAATAACCACTCAAAACAGTCATTTTCTGCTCAAAAAATGGGTGTGTGACTCACCCAGGAAGTGGGAGGTTTGTTTCTAGCTATGTTTATTGTTACTAAGTTTCTATGCTGATTGGTTCTCAGGTTATCTAATAGGGTTCGAATGGGAGATTTCTTTAGGCTATGGTTATAGAAGGAAATGTTTTCCAGTCACTTACTACCTGACCTCTTATCCCAGAGTGTTTTTTTCCAGCACTTCTGTCAATCAAAGCGATAGTGTAAGGCCAATAATGAAAAGTGAGGCCCCAAATTTCCCAGAAGCTGTTTCTGCTGTCTTATTGAAAAACATTTCCCAATGGATGGAAGTGGTTACCTACTCCAGGGCCGATAGACCTGACTGTGTCTATCTCAGAAGCTGAAGGTTGCACAGATTGAATCCAGTTAGAATGCAAGAGAAATACTGTCAGTAACTGTACTGTGGGTCTCTCAGAGATATGGGAATTGACCATTAGAAATCAACTTAGAGGTTGAGTCTATATCCAAATGTAGTGTCTCCTGGCTATTTGCAGTTCACACGAAGTCTTTTAGATATGGATGTTTTATTCCTATTGTTAAAAGCAGCTTGTAAGCATTTCACATGGGCCTGGCAGCAAACAGCACAAGCCATACAACTGTCCTCTAAAACTCGCCATATCAAAGCAAGATCTTCCTACTCTTTCCATGAGCCCCTGGGGTCAACTTAGAGCAAGGAAAGTTGCAATTGGAAGGCCATGTTCCTTCTTTCTGTTCCTAAACATTTAGTTGGGTTGAATAATGCTAACCTAACTAAAAAATGAGTGTTTTGATAGTCTATATACTTTTTGCCAATATATAATAAATGTATGTATGTACATATGTAAGAAGACATTTCTCTAATCTACAATAATGTTCTGGGAGACAGAAAAAAGTAAATAAAGCAGAAGGCTAGAGACATTAATGTTGACATGCTACTCATGAGCCTGTTACTCACCAATTACCCTATGAAAAATCTACATATTTAGTCTTAGTTACTTAGAAGAAAGCCAGCAAACAGTAAGTAAATAGGACTTTAGGTCACAGAGTTGAAAAACAGCACTTAGTGGTTTCCACTGCCTCGTTGAATATGCGTTTCTCACCTGAAAGAAGACCCACATCAAAATTTCCCCTTGCTTTCTCTCCAGCTATAATCTCCATAAACAGGGGTGCAAACATGCATGCCACCTTGGGCTGTGGTCCTCCCATGCTTCCTGGGAGGCCAGATCTTCCCCTTTACACTAGCATTTATCCCTGTTGGGATGAGAAAAGAAGACAAAGGTAATAAACTGCTTGGTAGGTCTTCCAACCCCTTCTCTGGGCTTTGAATTCCTCCTCAGTCAGAATCTGCATTATATCTCCTGAGAGATACAGATTGTCCCTGGGCTTCCATCTGCAAGGAGTCTTATTTAAATGTAAATCAAAATCAAAACACTTCCAGATGCCTCATGCTCCAGGATCAGTTAGACGCATTCCTATTGTGGCAAAGTCGAAACCATTCTTTTCAACTCAGTGAGTTCAGAGATCATTGTAAGTGAAAATATTGGAGAGAAATTAACATTTTAATACAATTTTTAAACTTCACCTCTGTTCTGTTTCAGTACTGTTTCAGTCAAGAGCCTTGTGCAAAATCTTCTATACTCAGCAGCGAAAACTCAGATGTTTTCATTTCACTTTTAAAACTGTCAGATCCTCTAAAGATTTAATGGTTTTCCTGTATCTTAAAAATTAACCCATGAGAGCCTCACTTTTGGAGACCTTGGAAACTTATAACCATAGTCTGCTTTGATAAACATCTAAGTGACTCTTTGTGTAACTTACACACCTAAATCATCTGCTGTTTCCCAGTGGTAGCCCAAATAGTGACAAAGGAGCAGTCCTTCCATCACGGATAGTAGAGAAAGATTTGCCACTTGGGGATTGAACAATCACCACCAAAAAAGAATACCAGCGCAACACGCTGAAGAAGACGCTTCTTGGACTGTATTGATCTTAGGAAGGCAACCTGGAAAGCCAAGAAGTAGAACTGTTTTCACTTACATAAGGAATTTAAGATCCCATTCCCCCCAGAAGGAAGAGTGCAGACAGCGAGATGGCCTGTGAGGATGTGAATGCTGTCCTTGTATGACCCAGGGCTGGGCAGTGCTGCCATGGAGCCTGTGGCAGAAGCAGGTGGTGGAAGTTTGGAGCAGATAATAATCTAAAGATGTCTGCCCCAGCACCGGCTCACAGAGCTGTGTAGGAAGTCAGCGCTGCATCTGCCAGTCTTCTCCTGTCCAGATTAGAGCAAATAGCCTGGGTAATATCTCCTGCATTTTCCTGTATCTACCACTTTCCTTACACTGTCCTTGCTGCCTAGAAAAGCCTCCATTCTTATTACGTAAAAATCCTACGCACCCTAACCAGCCCTGTTTGTGAAAAATGTCCTCCCAGGTAAGATGGAGTCTGCTTCTGAACACCCACCCACTGGATAGCTTCACACCCTCACACATGGCAGGAGTAGCCAGCTGGGCACACAGACCCAGCGTCTTCCCTTTCTGATCATAAATACGTTAAAGGCAAAGATGGAGTTCTTCCTCTTTTATCCCCAATCCTCTACCGGTCAGCATGATGTCTTGCATCAGCAGCTATTCAATAAATATTGACTGAGTGAATGAATCAGTGAAGATTTAAAGAGTCCCCAGAAGCCAGGGTTGATTTTAGCATTACCTGATGACAAATATGTAAAATTCTGGAATTTGTCACTACTAAACTGCTTGTGCTTAGCTGTCTCATTTGAAGAGGCATTTCTGATGAGTGAGAGAAAAAAATTCACATTCTACTAATTGCTAAGACAGAAGAGAAGAACTAGATCATTCAGGGTGGTTGCACTGTCCTGTCTTGGGATTCAGTCAAGAAACAGGGTGGAATGTTTGTAGATTCTGAGTGTTGAGTTCATAGTAAAATTCTGTCTATTTTTTTCATATTTAAAGTTATTTTTAGAGCACAGCTTAATGGTACACACTTTTAATCCCAGCACTCTGCAAATTTCAGTCCCACCTGGGCTACTTAAGGAAACCCTGCCTCAAAATAAAAATTGGTTGGGATTGTTGCTCAGTCTGAAGGCCATGGGTTCAGTTCCCAGTATAAAAAGACAAAAACTAAAAGAGCTGAGATGCAGCTCAGTATAAAAAACCTTGGGTTGAAATATATATAGAAAGAGAAAATATGGGGTGTTTATGGGCTAAGACAGGAGTCAGGACACCAGGACACCTAAAAGTTACCGGGTTCCCCTCAACATAGATTCCACTCTTTTTCTTGAGTTTTTCTGGACATATGGTTGGTTACCCAGCTAAAGATTAACTTCTGCAGTCCCTTGGCCTGGTGTAGCAAATGATACTGTGCTGTGCTATGGGAAGTCAGCAGGTGCAACCTGTGCATCCTTCAGCTTACATTCTAGAAAGGAAACCGTGACCCTAACATTCTCCCCTCATCCTGGCTGGGCACAAACACCCACACTGATGAAGTCGACCCTAGATGGCAGAGTTGCAAAATAGGAAGAAACCCAGGTCCCTAGATAACCTCACGGACCAAGATTGCACTTTAGCCAGACTCTTTTCAACCTAAACTTTTCATATGTAAGAAACTCCCATCTGGTTTAAGCTACTGTTTTCATGGTTTCTGTTAAGGCAGCCAAACCAGTATCCTAACTAGCACAGCATATCGACAAGGTGTTGTGTTGCGTGCCTATTTTTAGAAAGTTAAAATGAGGTTAAATGAGTAGCTGAGAGTACATGCACATGTGTATGTGTGCACGTGTGCACATATAGTAACAACCCTGGTTTTGCTAAACCAGCATTGAGAATCAGCAATCAAGCATGATCTCTAGACTATAAAGCATCTTCATACATAGTCTGTGTTTTATATAAATGAAATCTAAGTCAAGATTCTAGTAAATTGGAAGATAAAATCATAGTGAAAATTCTTTTTTAAAAACTGTAGCACCTAGAAGTTTATCAAATAAGTGGATAAATTTGTGAGCATGCAGGAAGTACCTAATGTGTGCCAAATATTCATTTTCTTTAAAAACTTTAAATTTAGATTGAATAAAACAAGATACTTTCCTGGCCTATTATTTTTTTAAATGATAGCTAGTTAGAGTGCTTATTAAGAGGGAGTTCTTTCTCACTTGAAAATAAGAGGTTTTTCCACCTTACTCAAGCTATATATTTCAGATGCAAATCAAGTAAGATGGGCATTTTATAAATTTATCAAAGAATCAGAAGTCAAATGATGCCACTAATAAACCTTGTAGCTAATGCTTCACTAACACCACCTGAGCCAAAATCATCCACAGTAAATGCAACAAGACAGGTTCTAATGGATGTTTTGCAAGTTTTGCTTAAATTGCATGATGAATTGAGAATTTTAAAATTAAATGGGTATAAGAAAAGGAATCATTAACATCATAAAAGAATTCACAGAGCTTTAAAAATTAGCATATCATTTACAAAAGGAAAGGAAAATTGGGGAAGATATGAAATAAGGTATGACAAAAGTAAGTACTGAATGTTTATGCAACATTCAAAATCATGCAGATCTAAGAAATTTAAAAACATAGACAATATCAGCTGTCAATCAACTAGGATCCATTTGCCAAAGATGTAAGCAGTCTAAAAATGTTTGAATTATAAATACTCTATGATTGTTTTGATTGGTTTAGCTTTTCTCAAATATTAGAATTTAAAAGGACAGACAATGGATTCCAGACCACTGCCTTCATTTGCAAACAACTGTTCAGTGACCGTCATTGGTCTTTTCACGTTATTCTGTGTGTCTTCTCTTCTCTTCCTATTCCACTTTCAGACATAATTTTTCATTTAGGAATGACAACATAAAATTGTACGAATTCTTTAAGATCTCAGAACTCTACTATGATCTTCTTATTTGTTCCTAAAATTCTTGGGGGAGGAGTGAAAAACAAGCCTCATTCTTTATTTGCCTCAATTTACCAGTAGTAAGAATAAGATCACAAAAGTTTAATGGCTTGTCTAAGATCTGATGCATCTCAACTCCAGGTTCCAACTGCATTTCGTGTAGTTTCCTCTTTATGCACTAGGCTGTCAGCTCTCTAGAAAATTCCTAACTCTCTTTATCATCAAGAGCATATGTGTTGCCATTGTCTTACTGTGTCTGTCAGCAATAGAAGAAGCATGTGCTGGAGTGGACATATTTATAATTTGTGTTTCTTCTTTTCTTTTCTTCTTTTTTTTTTGTTCTGGTTTTGCTTTTCTTTTTTTGATCTTTTTGTTCTTGTTTTCATATGGGTGTGAACATTCTAGTTTTCTTGTTTTTGTTTGGTTTTATTCTTATTTTCATTTCTTCCTTCTCTCTTTCCCTCCTGTTATCTTCACCAGCTTCTCAAAATTCACATAATCTCCTTTGTCCTCCAGTCTTGCTTCTAATCTCTTTGTTTTCTTCTATTTATCTGCCTTTTTTCTAATTCCTTTTAAATTTTCTCCCTTGAGAGTAAAATTACCATATCAAGGGCATATTTACTATATATGATTTCCTGGTTCATTTTAGATTTTGTTACATAACTAAAAAAATCTAGTTCATATAGTTAAATGTGGCAGATTAATGGTTAACACAGTTTGTCATTTTCTGGGCTGTTTGATGCTACTGTTATTGATGATTTTAGTCCTTTAGTCAAGGTGACGAAACTATTCTATCGGTTGTTCCTCCTGGTATACAAAGACTGAGATTGCAGAAGGGCCATAAACAGTACTACAGGCCAGTGCCATAAAAATGGGCTAGGCAAAAAAGACACAAACTTCTCATCCCCAGTAAATTGAAAAGGTAGGATCTTGCAACAGACTGGAAACCCAAAAGTCAGCTATACCTGGAAAACATCTCTGAAAAGTAGTCACTCCCTAAGGGTTCTAAATACTGGCAATAAAGCAACTTGCCATAACCAATTTACAACCATAAACCCAGGAATTAAACTAAAAAAAAAATAGAAAATGAAAAGACACTTGAGCAAGATGCAACTCTAGGTCACCAAAGGCAAACCCAAGATGCAATGAGGTTGAATGATTTAAAAGCCATCCACCTGGGTTCTCTGAAATGGTAACAATGGAAGTAACAAAGTAAGTGAATGAGACCCTAAAGAAGATCACATCAGAAATAATTTCTCAGTCAGGCATAATGGCACACACCTAGCACTCGGAAGGCTGAAATGGTAACCATAATGGAAGACATGGTTAGTGACTCCAGAGCAGATACAGATTTCAAAAAAAAAATAGAACTTAGGAAAATGATGGAAACCAAGAACAACCAAAATAGGAAATACAGGGAATCCATGAAACATATTCAAACAGATATGCAGGAAATTAAAAATTCCTTTGAAAGTATATGCAGCAGAATAAGCCAATGTGAGCAAATATGAAAAGAAAGATTTCTGATTATATCCCTGATGGCAAGGCTGGCTGGGAGACAGTGAGTCCATTGTCTGTGCCTCTCCATTGTACCCCAGATGGCATGGCCAGATGGAAGAGTGTAAGACCAATGGGAACCTCAAGACTCAGGACAACAGTGCTATACAAAGATGCACACACACACACACACACACACACACACCTTTGGAGAGTGAAGTAATCAATGAGGCCAGAAATTTAAGCATCTGAAGCAGCAGCAAGGAAACAGAGATTGTACCCAGGAGAACTCCACAGACAGAAGACCAGTCCCAGCCGCCACATCCAGGGGCCAAGATCAGCTCCATAACCTGCACATCTCTGGGACGTAACATGGACATCATCACAGAATGATCAACATTGAAAAAGGTAGCTTGGGATAGGTATAAAGAACCAACTACACCTGGAAGACATCCCTGTGGGGTGGACATCTACTGTCCTTCTGGAGAGAGGCCTCAATGCTAGTTGTAGAGCTATATATCGTGGGAGATTGGCAGGCATCAACATAGAAGAAAAAATCAAAGAAAAAAGAAAAGGTGGAGAATGTGAACATGTAGAGGTGGGGTGCAGCCCCAAACCCCCAGCCCACCCAGAACAGTCCTTGAACTCAATGTGATGGATGAAGTTGGAAGTCAAACACAGGAATTTTCTGAAATGATAACAACAGAAGTAAAAAAAAAAAGTGGAAAATGCTATAGAGAAAATGATCTCTCATGTACAAAAAGAAATGATGCTTAAAATCAAAGATATTAGAGAGACACAAATAAAAGAATAGATGAGCCTAGAAAAAGATGGAAACAAAAAATGCCCACATAGGAGATAAATGTAATCTGTGAAACAGACCCAGAGATCCAGGAGATTAAAACCTCCGTTGAAAGTATATGCAACTGACTGAATGAAGGAATAGTTAGAATTTCAGATCTTGAAGATAGAATTTCAGCTAGTGGTCATGAAAGAAAAATATCTCAAAAATACCAACAAGGATGTTGGTATTTTTGAGATATTGCAAGATCCTACCTTTTCAATTTACTGGATTGAGAAATCAATCCAACAGCTATAAGACAAAGCAAAGAAGAATAACATAAAATTGATTAGGGTCAGTGAGAAAGCTGGAGACAGCACAAATGCTATTACAATCATAAAGTTATATGCACCTAATACAGGCACACCCAGCTATATAAGACAGTTACTGGTAGATATGAAAAAATCAAATGAGCAATAATAACACAGTTGTAGTGGGAGAACTCAATACCCTATTGTCACAGAGAGACAGATCAACTAGACAGAAATCAACAAAGAAATACCAGAGCTGAACCAAACCTGTGAACAAATGGCGTTAATAGGAAGAAGCCATGCCTGAGACCCTGCTACCATGAGGGGAGCAACAGTGAACCACTGCCCTGTGCCTCTCCACCACTCAGGGAACCCCAGATCAGAAGAACCCAGGTGCCTAGTCTAATCCCCTACAGCATGGAACTGACAGCCAACTCAGGAAACACTCAGGATACAGCAATGGGTTGATTTGGAAGAACACAAGAAAATGTCAAGACAAAGGCAAAGTATAATCTCAGACCTCTAGCCCACACAGAATAAAGTCAGGAAACACAGTAGAAATTAGAAGTCACACACCTGAAAAGATAACAACTGAAGTAAAGAAACAACTTAGTTCTTGTATTTGGTTAATTTTACTTGCCTATGTTTGATGGTCTGGACAGCTATTTTGAAGATAACGAGAGGCATTATGGTAGCCATTGTTGATTTCCTCTTATCTTGTTTTGAAGTTCTGTATTGCTTTCATTGTTCTGTTTTGATTGGCTTTATTCTGGTTTATTTTGTTTGGCTTATTCTCTTTAAAATAAAATTTAAAAATAAATAAAATTTTTAAACAAATAAATAAAAGATTTCTTAAAAACACCAAGGGACCATGAAAAATCAATCTAATAGCTATTAGATGATGCAAAGAAGAACAACATAAGACTGACAGATTCAATGAAAAAGCAGGAGATAGCACAAATGACATTTTTAAAAAAACCTGTTCACAGAAGTAATGACAGAAAATTTCTCAAGCATGGAAAAAGAATTTGACATACAGATAAATGAAGCATATAGATTCCAATTAGCCATCATCAAAAAAAATCTACAAAGCATTTAATAGTTAAGATTCCAGAAATTCAACACAAGAACAGAATATTAAATGCTGTTAGAAAAAAGAAACAAATTATCTATAAAGGAAAAGTCCGTTACAATCACAAAAGACTTCTCACCACAAATCCATAAGTCAAAGAGAGCTTGGAGTGAAGTATTTCAAGCCCTAAAAGAAAACAACCTCCAGCCCTGATAGATGTATCCTGCAAATTTATCTTTCAAAATTGATGGGGAAATAAAATACTTCCATGACAAAGAACATCCAAGGAAATTCATCTCCACCAGTCCAGTGCTCCAAAATGCTCTGAAGGACATTCTTGAAAGAGATAAGGAGGACTATAATTGTATGAACCTCAACAGAACAAATCCACCAAGGCAAGGCAAGTAATTAAACAGAAGGGAAATAAAAGGGAACCAACAATAGGAAAATAACATGACAAGGACAAGTCAATGCATATCAGTTATAACCATCAATATTCATGGTCTCAGTTCACCAATAAAAAAACTGGCAAAATTGATCAGGGAACAAGATGTAACAATATGCTGTATACAAGAAACACACTTAACTCAAAAAGAAATTCACAGAATGAGAGTGAATGAGTAGAAAACAATACCCCATGTGACAGGAACCCAGTAAAAAGCAGAGGTAAAGCTATTTCATTTGCAGACAAATTAGATTTCATGTCAAGACTGACAAACAGAGACAAAGAAGTTCAACATTCTTGTAAAAAGAATAATCCAAGAAGAAGAGATAGCAATCATAAACATATGCAGCAAATACTAGTGCACTCAATTATTTAAAACACATATTAAAAGATAAGAAAAATCAAATAATTATTAGCACAATTATATTGGGGAAACTCAATACCCTACTGTCACAAATAGATCAAGTAGACAAAAAAATCAACAAAAAAAATCAGAACTGAACCAAACTTTTGAAGAAATGGACATAGTAGGTTTTTACAGAATGCTCAATCCCACAACACAGGAATACACATTATTCTCAGCCGCACACAGGATTATACAAAAGAGACCACATAATAGCCCATACAACATGCTTAAGTAAATGCAAAAGAATTAAAATTATCCCATGCATATTATCACACCATAGCACAGTGAAATTAGAAATCAATGGCAAAAAAAACACACAAAAACTTCATAAAGGGGACTGGGGATTTAGCTCAGCAGCATAAACACCAGCCTGTCAAGCATGAGGTCATGAGTTCAATCCCCGGAACAAAAAAAAAAAAAAACTTCATAAACACATGAAAATTAAATAACATCCTCCTGAACAATCAATGTGTCACAGATGAAATTAAAGAAGAAATTAGACAGTTTCTACAGTTAAACAATAATACTGATACAACATACCAGAACTTATGGATGCAGTAAAGTCAGACCTATGAGGGAAATTTATGGTAATGAAGTCCCATATCAGAAGAAGAGTGATCTCAAATAAACAACTTAATATTGAACCTTAAGCTGCTAGAAAAAGCAGAGCAAGCTAAACCCAAATCTTGTACAAGGGAGGAAGTTATATATACCAAAGTAGAAATTAAAGCAATTGAGATTAAGAAAACAATACAAAGAATCAGTGAATCAAAGAGTTGGTTCTTTGAAAGATTAAATAAAATTGACAAACCCTTAACCAAACTTACCAAAAAAGGAAAGATTCAAATCCATGCAATTAGGAATGAAAAGTTTGAAATCGTAACAGATCTTGCAGAAATCCAGATCATTAAAATCATCTTCAAGCACCTATATTCTAATAAGATGGAAAATACAAAAAATATAGAGATTGCTAGATACATATGAATTACAAAACACGAGTCAAGAAGATATAAAAATTCTAAATAACCCTGTATCATTCTATGAAATTCAAAAATTTAATTAAAAACCTGCCAGCAAAGAAAAACCCAAATCCTGTCAAATTCACTACTGAATTCCACAAGAAATTCAAGTAACTAGTGCTGCTACCTCTCAAACTCTTTAATAAAATTGAAAAGGAAGCAGAACTCCCAAACTGAAAGTGTAAAAAAAGCCAAAATATATGAGTACCGTAAGATGAAAAGAAAATGTTCAAACAATAAGGGGGAACATGAGAAGGACTAAGAAGAAAAGATGGAAAGGATGAGAAAAAAAAGAGACTAGAAGGGAAAAAACGGAAACAAAGCTTTTGTAAATAAGGAAGGGAAGAAGGGTTGAAGGAAGGGGAAGGGAATGGGGAAAAGAAGAAAGAAAGAAAGAAAGAAAGAAAGAAAGAAAGAAAGAAAGAAAGAAAGAAAGAAAGAAAGAAAGAAAGAAAGAAAGAGAGAGAGAGATGTATCGTGTATAGCCACAAATTCCCTGTGATGAAAGTGACCATTATGTATATCTAAAGTGAACCCATGAAAAGGTCAGTGGACCACCACAAGGAACCATCGCAAGATGCATTTGCAAATTCCTATGTAAGTGTAGTAACTGAACATCTGAGAGTACTCTAAGAAAGGGTAAATAAGACCTTACTGTGGGTGAGTGTGCATGTTAAAGTATATACTTAGATAGGAACGTGTGTGTATATCCGTGTGCAAGTATTTGAGCTGAAAGCAGAGGAGGAGAGGGGGATCTTGGGTGGACTGAGGAAAGCATCCTACACAAAAGATTAACATGTGCAAATGCTCTGAGGTCCTAACACTTTCAGGCACTAAAGGACAAATGAGAAGAAAACCAAGCTAGATCTATCTTCCTGCCCAATGGAGGTGAGGTCCTCTCAGGCTATTGCAGTCAGGAGGATGATTTTGGATTTTGCTCCAAGTGCAACAAGAGTCTGTGGAGCCCAGAAGAGACCTGATCCAATGTGTATTTAAAAGATCACTCCAACTGCTTTGTAGAATACTGAATGGAGCGGGGCAAGAGCAGAAAGACAAGGTGAAAATTTCATGGAGTGGTTCCTGTTAGCCATGATGGTGCTCAGAGCGTGGCGAGGTTAACAGAAAGAAGTGAATAGCTTTAAGATAGATTCAAAGTGGAAATTAAACTGGATGTTAATTTCTAGGGGAGGGATCTAGGCTCTGTTTCTGGAGGTGCCATTCAAGGGTTACAGACAGTTGAATGTTCTCCTCACTACTATATTTATGGTCAAGACCTCAGGCCCACAAAACCTGACATCACCAAGTTCATGTTTGTGGCTTATTGAGGTATCATTTCTTACTCTAGGAAGTTGAAGAGGTAATAAAAATCTGGTTAAATTGAAATTTCTTCCTGCTTCATTGTTCACTGTTATATATGCCTCATTAATCTCCATTTTCTAAGGAATGCTGACATGGCTTTCATTTCTTTTTATATGTCACATTGGATGAAAAGGATGTTATGGTACAAAAGGTAGATATGGCTAATACCATAATAGTTAATATGTGTATGTGCTCCCCAGTTTTCATGTGCATGGCACATATATCATCTAACTAGGATCTTTTAATTGAGTGATTATGCTCATTTGAGAGCTAAGAACATCAGGCACTGATCTCAGGTGCTTGTGTTTACTAATACTCTTGGTATTCACAACACCAGAAGTAAACACAAGAAGTGTCACTTGATCAGCCTGGAACCCAGGGCAATAGATATGTTGAGTCTTAGATTTCTTAGCATTTCACAGAGGGCTCATGTGAAATTAGGGGATGCATGCTAATAAAAGAACCGCAGGCCAGCAGAGGGGGCTACATCCCCTCCCTGTTGCTCTTTCTCATCACGGAGCGCAGTAGTCTCAGCTTAGGGGCCAGAAGTTTACATAAATTTCCGGAAAAGCCAGCTAATCATTGCCTAAACACTCTCTAATTCATGGCAGTTGGTAGCACCACCTGAATGTTGCTGAGTGGAAGAAGTCACCAGTACCGCGAGATTTGGAGACTGAGGTCACCGGGCTTTCCCACTGGGGTGAAGAAAATCTGGAATAACCTCTTGCTGCCATTTTCTGGGTAATCTTCATCACTCCACATACCCCTACTCTTCAGACCCAAATATCATATATACAGATGAAGAAACTAAGGCACAGAAAAATAAGACAGGTTTCCCTAGGTGCCTTTAGAAGCTATGGACAGCTTCACCACTTTAACAGTTACCGCCTTCCCGACCTGGAAAGCAGTGACGGGCCCCTGTGATAAACAAGGAGGCAGGACATAGACAGTGCTGGTGGCTATGCTAACACCTGCACACCAGTTGGATAAGAACTGAATATGATGCAAACCAGTTTATTGCCCCCAAAGTTTACAGATTTGCATATCCATACGCCCTTAGGATCTGACATCCACAATAGATGCTGTATTGCAGTGATACACCGATCGGCACTGCATTTATGACCTAGGTTCAGATTGCAAGCCAGAAAGTCTCCTGAGCTATGTGTATTTATGGCTGTTTAGGAAAAAATCTTAGAGGAAGAATAATCACACCAGGAAGCTGCTCCATTTCAAGACTTAACAAAAATAATGGAAAGTATACAGAATTTTTCAAAATGTGACATTGTCTGTTACAGAGTTCGAAAACAACAGGAGACTAAATTCCAGTTCTACCTTATAGTGCCTGTTATGGTTTAGGTCAGATTCCCCTCCTCCAAAAGTCTCTTGCAGTCATGGAGGTGGCTGAATCTAGCATTGGTGATTGGTTCATTGTCTGGCACTGGGATTGGTGATGTGAGTGCTACACTTGCCTAGGAGTGGAGCCAGCATAGTATAATGATGGAAAGAAGGTCTCTCTTTCTCTTTGGTCCTTTGTGCTTGCTGTTTGCAGCCATCATGAACTGCTGCTCCTCAGCCATGTCATTTTGCCTTGGAGCCAACTGAGCATGGAAACCTCCAACTTGTAAGAAATAAACCTTCCATTCCATAACTTTGGGCATCAGGTATTTTGTCTCAACAATGAGAGAGAAAAGTAACTAAGACAGAATTTGGTAACAGAGAGTAGAGACATTACTGTGACTATAGCTGACCATGTGGTTCAAGAGCTTTTGGGAATGGCTGGTGGGAAGAGTTTGGAAAGGTTCAGAGATGTCACCTGAATGCACAGAGCTGGAACAGCATAGGCTGCTCTGTAGGGGAGATTCTGCTCAGACCTCAGGAGACCAGAAGGTGAATGGAAAGCCTGCTGGAAAAGACCAGGCTAAGGAGGTTTCTGCTGGGAAGAAGGACATAATGTGTGTTATGGGTTGGCAGAAAGTCTGTCTGCATTCTGCTTGTATCCAGAGACTTTGCTTCAGACTGACATTAAGGGTGATGGACTGATTAATCTGGCAAAGGAAATTTCAAGACAGTCAAATGTCCAGGTGGTGGTATGGTTATTGTTGAGGAGTTTCATCCAGAATTATGTTGTGAATCAAGAGCAAAGAGCCAGCAGGGTGATTTAAAACATTGTGAGTTTGGCCAGACATAAGGAAAGCACCAGTAGAGCTGTGGACTGTAAAGATAGAGCTGAGACCTCAGTTAATAAGAAGGAACAGAGAGATTTTAAGAAAAAGATGGGCTGGGAGCATCCTGGGAAGCAGTGGGTCTCAACCCTTTGCAGCCTCCAAATTGCAAAAGTGAAAGACTTTTCTCAGAGGAGAAAGCCACAGAGCACCATGTTCCAGAGTGGCAGCGGAGGCCACAGGAGATTCCAAAATGGCAGAGGCCACACCAGATTCCAGGATGGTGGCGGCACAGAAAAGCTGTTCCTCACAATCAGGTTGAGAGTACTCAGTGATCCAGGCACTTGACCCCTACAACCAAGAGTTAGGAAAACCTGGCTACTGCTTCAGCTGGCAGCGGACGTTGGTGGTTTTAGGTGAGTGGAGAATACATGAGTTCTGAGGTTAAGGCAGCTTCCACCCCAATTTCAAAAGGCCTGGGAGGTCAAGCAGTGTGCCCCTGAGAGGGCAGTATGTGAAACTGAGAGTGTGAATCCAAAGGTGCAGTGGAGGCCCCAGAAGTTTGGAAAAGCCAGGAATGCGAAATGTATAAGGAAAGCTCCAAGGGCTGAGGAGAGTGGGCTTAAGAGAGAAGCAATGGGAGCTAAAACCCCTGGAAGTGCTGTGGGGTGGAGTCACTCAAGCCCTTTGGAGCTCACAACCACATTGCTTCAGATGCTGAGCATGGAACTCCAGGACTTAATGTTTGCTCTGCTGGATTTTGAACTTACTTTGGTTCCAATGCTTTGAGACCCCTGTTTGTAACTTTTGGGATGGTGATGTTTATCTGGTGCCATTGTATGTTGGAAGTGTTTAATTGACTGACTGACCTATAACTCTTTGCTAGGGAACAAGTCACATATTACTCTTCTAATAAATGTGAGTGATCAAAAAGACCTGGAATGATGTTTCAACCTACAAACGTCAGCTATCAAGATGGAAAAGGTACCTCAGAGGTGCAATCTCAATTTGCCAGTTATTTATAATGTACACACTTAGTAGAAAAACTGATCAGAGGAAGCCTCAGTATTTGCCCTGGATTGTAGAGCTTGCTTCCCACAGGCAATACCTCCAGGAAAAGTTACCTTAACCAAAATTGAAGAGAGTTGATCCGAAGTAAATATTGCCAAGCAGCAGCCCACAGGAGACCAATAAAAATGCTTCCATTCTTATTTTTAATCAGAGGCCAGAATAATTAATGACCCATTCAGGTGTTTCTAGCTATCTCAGTTAGTATACTCAAAAGTTGCTTTTCTTTAATCAGGCAGGCGCCTTCCCACATCTCTGTCTGAATCTAAGTGAGCCCATAACTCACATGGTACCACCAGGAACTGGAGAAAGTTTTAATGGACAGATACCTCTCAGTCACACTCCACTCGTGTGGGAAGTGCTTCCCAAATTAAATCATTCCCTGACTGGGTCTTCAATGTCTGGATGACCTGACAGGCTGGTTCTCTTATTTGAGTGTTTTACTTTTTTCAGAAATCTAGATGCCATGAGAACCTTTCAAAGTTAATAAGACTGTATTTCAAGATGAGTTCAGACAAATTCACTCAGAAATTCATTAACTGTCATTCCTCATATATACATAATAGATCAAAATTGATAGCAATAATTAAATTTTAACTAGGAAAATTCTTAATGATAGACTTCACAGTCTCTTTTAAAAGGCATATATGCATTCATATATTTTAATTATTTACTTTTAGTCTATTTACATTTATTTCTACAATTTAGATATACATAATGATCGCATTCATTATAAAGAATTTGTGCCTGTGCATGATATATCTTGATTCCTCTTTTTTCATACATTTTTAAAAAACATATGCAAATGCTAAATATCTGCCATGCTTTACACTAAGCATGAGGGATTTCAAAGTAAAAATACATTTTGAAAATATACCTATGTACTATCTAATTTATTCAGACAGCAAGCTGTGTTTTCTAAGATAATGTCAATAGAGTTTGCAACTCACAAAAAATTTCATACCACTGGGCTATTTGTGGTCTATTCTCCAAAGAATAGGACCTGGAAAATGATATTCAAGTTTAATCTCAGTATCATAGCCTGAGCAAATACATTCCTTGTCCAGAAAAATGGATTCTGGCTTCTGATCATCTGTGTGTGACTTGGCAGACTTCGAACTGATCATCAGAAACTGTCCTGTTTTGAGGGGGAAACCATTCTGGTTTCAAATAGCACAGAGTTGTACCTCAGGAAGAGCAAAGATGCCAAAAGTAATTTCTAGCATTCCAGAAGATTAGGAAATTTAAAACCAAATATTTGGGGTAAAAGCAAGTGCATAATAAGTGTTTATCCAAATTTTAAATAAGAATATTATTGCCTGAATACGCCAACCCAAGATGTCTTGGTTTCACACTCATTCTTCTTTTTCCCACATAATCAAATGGCAAATAAAACTCTGAAAGGAAAAATGTAAAAAGCTGTTTTCTTTTGAGCTTCTTTATATAAATATGCATTCCTTGGTCCAGAGCTGTAGAACGAGCCAAAATCTCATCAGTCATTTGCTTTCCACAATTTTGCAAAAGGGAAAAGGAAGGTCCTGAGAGGCCTAATGCTTGCATGAAGATACCTAATTATTGACAGACATGTGAATAAACCAGACCAATAATTTCAGACTCCTGACTCTGCTTTCAGCTGTTCCTGCGGTATTATATGATTATGCTCTGCATGTGAAGACTGAGGCTAGACAGACCCACATGAAGAATGAATCTGGTCTCTTCCCCCATGAGAAAGAAGAGATTGTCGCTGAAGAGAGTATATTCACGTAACTTTCTGTGCCCCAAAGTACTGATACTCAGAAATAATATGCTACAGTTATCCTGATGGTGTGTCTTCCCCATCAGCTGCCTTCTAGCATGAATAAAAAGAACAAGTGAAAAATAGAATTCCAGAATCCCCAGACATGAGCTCCCTTCAGCTTTCACTGTTCTGCCAGGACTTCTTAGCTGTGTTAATACTCCAGTTTGAAAACAGAAATGTGTCTTTGATCACCACCACCCTTTTTAGGATATCAAAGAACAATCCCAGACATTCATCGTAGCGATGCAGGCACTTTCCTGATTTTCTCATTTATCTCAAGTCACATGTAAAAAGTTCTTTGGCAGCTGCCCAGGGGAACAAAAGTGAAACCTCCAATTAAGAATGACTTATGCGTACTCCTGTCACCAAGAGTCACACTGCCTTGTTAACCTTCTTTCTTAGCTTTATAAGGTGGGAGCCTGTGCACTCAAAATTCATTTATTCCTGCTCAGGGTAATTATCTCAGTTTTTGATGACGCCTCCAGCCATTGAAGAGTGATGGTTTTCCATTGAGATATTTCTCTCCATTTGGGACGAAAATCCTGAGGGTTATATACTACAAATTAGGTCTCGGTTCATAAACATGGCAATTCAACACACGTCTTTAAAGCACAAGATTCAAATTTTAGGCTCCCAACAGGCTATGTGCTTCATGTCTTGGCTGTGTTCTTGAAATTCAAATTGCAGCAGGGACATAGACCAAAGAACTATGAAGGCGAACTATGGTACCAAGATAACAGCCTTTATCAGAAGGGACAATTATCCTACACTGGGATAACAGGTAGCCTCTGACATAAGGCTCCTTCCCACCAAAATAGAACATGCTTAGATTTACTGCACCACAAAAGAGTCATTCCTTCCTGACCTGGCATCTTCCCTCCTCTCTCGCTGCCCCCAAAACCACATCTCTATTTCTCTTGCAGTTCGTAGATAAATTTCTTTAAAATTATCACTGTTTCCATCCAATCATTTCTGAATAAATGCACTGTCTTTTGGCTGTAGGGATGTTACTTTATTAAAACTCTTCTCTCCGGAATTAGTAGAATCATCCCAGAGACTAAATCCCACAAGCAAATTCAATCCTTCTTTTATAAAATACAGGCATCTCTCATGAACTTCCCTTGACCTTGGACATTATGAGAAGTTCTCCCAATCCTTCTGCATCCTCAGTTCCCTTGTCTGTGAAACCCTGCAGGCCTTCCCTTTGACTCTGTGAAAATTTGCGACATCTCTATTGAGCACACAACAATCCATCGAAGCAGGAATTAACAGGGTCCTTATTTGTGCAGATTAAGGGACAGTGGCTCAGGTAATTCCACAGCTGATGAGTTAGGGGCTTAGACCTATACTGAGAAAGCCCAGCTCCACTCATCCTGGACTTCAGATCTCACCCACTCCCTCTTTATCAACATACCTTCGCCAGTGTAAAAATCAGCCACTTCTAATACATAATGATGATAATCACTTACATCAAGCATGCATTCATGAAGTTTTACTGAATTGTTGTGAAGCATCATAAAAGTGTCACATCACTCAGAAACCTGGGGCTATTTTCTTATCTCTTTCCCTTCCATCTCCCTTGCTCACTCCTCTGTTCCACAATTACCCAGAGACCTCCACCTGAAGACTATCCTAAAGACTAACTTTTGCACTCTTGACATGGGTGACTTTATTATCTAGTGATTATCAAGTTTTCTTTTTCTTTCAACAAGCCCATATTTCTCCATGATAAAATGCTGCTACCACAAGATCAGCAGGAACAATAACTTTATGCAATTTCCAGCAGCTCTTTGCCCCGAGGTAGCACTTCTTACTCTTCCGTACATTCACCTTGTTCTCTAAGTTCAACATATGTGTCAATCAGCTTTCTGTCACTGTGACAAAATACCCGAGAAAATCAGCTTTAAGTAGAAAATAGTTATCTGGGCTCACTGGTTCCAGCAGTTTCAGTCCCTAGGCACTTGGCTCCATTGCTTCTGAGCCTGTGTTGAGGCAGAACACTCTGGAAGGAATTATGTGGTGGAGAAAAGCAGCTCATGTCGTGTAAACAGAAGTCAGAAAGAGAGGGGGAGGGAAAGAAGCCAGACAAGAGTCCCTAAGGCCCCCCAGGGCCCCTCCCTTCAACTAGATTCTAATCTTAAATTTGTATCACTTGTTAATAACATCAAATTACCACTCTCTCAGTGGATTAATCCACTGATGAAGCTAGAAAAATCATTATCCAACTACCTTCCCAGTGGCCCCACCTCTGAGACCTGTCACCCTGGGAGCTGAGCTTTCCACACATGAGTTCTTGGGGGGACACTGAACCCTAAACCATAGAACCGTATTTCCCGGATTGTTCTTCTGCTCCTCTAGTTCATTATTTTAGGGCCCTTTGGGGATGATTTCTCATATGCTCAATCCCTAAATAATTTCTCTATTCATTCCCTGTGCACTGTGTTCTTTCATAGTCAGCTCCAAGCCCTCTTTACACCTTACCTAACATGTTTAATCCAAAATATCTAATGTACAAACACAGTTTCAGTTGAATCCATATTTCCCAAATTCATGTCTCTAGCACATGTTCATGACACACAGACCAAATATCCTAGTTTATCTCATGTTTCTCTTTGGATATTCCAAACATCTCAACTCCAAACAATTTAACACCAAATTTCATCTTGTTCCAAAACTTCCTTCTCCTGTGAGGTTCCCACTCAGGTCATCCAGGAGTCCCAGCCTGCATCTCAGCATCTTCCCAGAAGTCTCCTTTCCTCTCACTGTTCGGTCAAACCCAAAGTCTCTTGATGCTAACTCCTGAAAATCTTTCTGTTCACTGCTTCCACTGCTAGGAGACATTAGCACACCACACTCAGAAGTTCCCTTTTCTTCCATATTGTCTCACTTTCTTTGATCAATTTTCTACGTGCCTGTGAGAGACACACTTCTAGGATGAAAGTTGGATATGGTCTTTGCTGTGATTAGTACCTTTCCTTGTCTAGAGGATAAAGGTCCACCCTTATCTGACTAAGCATGACCTCTGCAGCCTCATGCACCCCTCGGTGCACCCCTGCCTCTATCCCTTCATGCACTTCGTGCCAACCAAACAAAAATATTTTTAATTCCAGTGACAGTTAGCAACCCTATCTAACAGAGTCTCTTTCTGGCAATTCCATCCAAAATTTCAGGAGTTCTTTTACTGATAAGAATTGGATTTCATGCCCTTTTCTGAAGCTAAGGTGAACATCCAGCCTTCCTAAACCACGTAAGGTATTAAGGAAGAGAGGAGATTCCCCATGAAAAATCAGGATACTATTCCCAGGCCAGAGGATAAAAGGCAGACAGACCAAGGATTGATGAATAAAGAGATAAACAAATAGATGATAAACAGATGATAGATAGATAGATAGATAGATAGATAGATAGATAGATATAAATGAGGAAGGAACAGAAATGTTTACTTCTTTAAAATACTCTTTCATATAATAAGATTTGTGAGACATAAGAACATTTTTTCTTTATTTCCTCCAAAGAACTCCATTGAGACACAAAGATGGAGTAGGGAAAGGTAAAGATGGAGTAGGGAAAGGTAAAGACATGAGAACAAGGAGAATAATGCCATGCTCAGCTTCCTCTGTGGGGTCTCAGCCCTTACTATATTCACCCAGCTTATAAGCTTCATAAACACTAAACAAAAAATAAAGGTATTAATTCAGGGTAGGCAACATGCCCAGTGTTGAATCCTAAACATCCAATCTCTGTTTTCTGTCTACCGTAAAATATATAACATCCCTTAAGAGAAAGATCCCAAAGCTTGAGGCACTGACTTCTGAAATCCTAGCAGTGTAACAAGAATTAGTGCGACAAGAGTTAGGATTTTATTAGACTGTGAGGACAACAGCTCCAAAATGAAGTCAAGAAACCTACAATGGAGCTTACTGAGTTATAACCCTTCAGAGATCTTGCAAAAAACATCTGAAGGGTCCTTCAGCTCTCTGGGACCTCCTCAGAGCATGATCAACAGGGCACAGTTACTGCATGGAAACTGCATGAACACTACATAGACTGGACCCTAACAAATATGTTAGTCTCCTACAGGGCAGAGTTTATATTACTTACACCACAGCCTGAGTTCCCTTCTGAATCCTTTAAAAACCCTAAGATAGTGCCCCTCCATGGGTGTCCTACTGAGAAGCCCTGACCGGTTCTCAGGAGCTTTACTTCTTTGTCTCTAGATATTTTACCTCCTTGCCTCATCTTTTAAGTAAATTTGCTTCCTCCATCCGTGGTTCCATTCTTCATCACATGGGACATGGCCCAGAGGTCCAGTCTCAGCCGAGTGCTGCAGACCATTCTGGCCTTGTCCTTTCATACCAAGTAAAACAATTCAAGGTTCCAAAGAAACTAAATATGTGGATGTCCTCAGCAACTTCGAAAGAAAAAATATGTTTGAAGAAAATTTGGATTTAGAAGGACATAAAACTCAGGTTCTTTTCAGAAAAGCATTTGCCAGTTAGTTTTAGGTTCTCATCTGTTTGTTTTTAACCCTGTGACTTCTAGGGTGCGTAACCCTAAGCTAAGGGGCCAGTATTCTTAAGATTTCCAAGCACTTCCCAGCTCAGCTTCTAAGCACAGTAGAGAAATCTTAGAAAGGTCACGCGAGGGGCTTCAGAACTGACCAGGGAAACAATGCATATTTTAAAACCTGAAAGAAACACCGGGTAATGGAAAGTGAAAAGGTTCGGGCTGTTCTGTCTTTAAATCCCAGGGCAGACTATTTGGAAACAGTGTTTGCAAGTTATACTCATGCTCAGTGCCCCTAAGTAAATCAAAATGACAAGACCCTTTGATGGGAGAGAATAAATGGCCTTTTATAAAGTACAAACTCTGCTATTATATTCATTCAGTTTTTACGCTATCAAGATTTTTTGTGTGTGCCAGAAACCATGCCATGGACTAGGAAGCCAAAAATGTGTTAGGCAGGTTCCCGCCTTTAGGAGGTGGCAATCTAATATATAAGAGAGATTCAGTGCATCTCTCTGATCACCGCACTGGGGGAGTGCCCTAGAAAGGGGGCACAGAAAGGTGTGATCAATTTCACTACACATTAATTTTAACAAGAAATCAAGTCTATTTTTTAGTGTAAATAATTTCAGCATTTCATAGTTTATTACACTGTTTGTTATTGAGTTTGGGTAGAAAAGAATCTATCATATTTAAGTAGTTTCCTTTATTTATAACTTACTTAGATTTTTATGGGGAAGGACTTTTGAATTTTATGATGCCTTTCAGGCATCTATTGATACAATCATTGGCTTTCTTCATTTAGTTTGTTGATATAATAAATTACATTGATAGATTTTCTAATATTGAACCTTCCTCATGGTCTTGGAATAAATCCACTAGGTCATACTATTCTTTTTAAACAGAAACAGAATCAATTGCTATATACTATATAGAATTTTCCTATCATATTTGCATAGGAAATTATAGTGTTTTTTCATTTTTTCTAGTATATTGATCGACTTTCAGTATTAAAATTATACTAATGTATAAATAGAATCAAGGAGCTTTTGTTCCTCATTCCTTTTCTATGATCTACAGTAATTCAAATAATATTTTATTATTTTAAAGGATATGTACAATTTTGAACAGTTCATACATGTGCTTTCTTTCATACCACATGTCTTAATTTGGAAGAAAGGGAAGGTTTGTCCTTACTCCTTTAGAATGCATGCAGTCTTTGGAGAAATGTTTAGTCACTGTATAGGCACAGCTGTCAGAGTTTGGATTTCCCATGAAGGAGACTGTGATTGATTTGTAGTGCAGGGAGCTTGGGGACTTGTCCTGGGGAGTGTGGTCTGGAGAGAAGAGAAGAGAAAGCAGGACTGAGCAGTTGGTGAGAAGCCGAAAGGGGCAGACAGAATAAGACCACAGAGGTCTTAACCCTAATTTACAGGAGCCCTAGAGATAGGAACAGGAAAATATCTTAAAATCAATTGATCTCCGAAATAAAAAGATTGCTTGAGACACTACAGACACTGGCCAGAAAAAGGCCAGGTACGGGACAAGTACCCACAGTTATCTGCAGCAGGGCTGGGTAGCACTTGGGAGGGAAAATGTCCTTCAGCTCTATAAGCCAAAACCCTATTTATAATGAATGCTTTGGGGAGGAAGGCGTAGTGTTCACAACAAACCTATACTGGCCATAGACAAGAGGATCAGGGAAACACAAAGTGGGGACATTTTTGAGATAGGAGGACACTTACTGAGAAGCAGTACTGACTGCTTTCAGAATGTTTGGGATTCCAGCAGCATGTCATGGTGCCTGGTAGCCCAGCCTCTTGAGGTCTGGCCTAAGGTACTAACGTGTATTCAGGAATGTGGAATCATTTTGTGTGACTTTTGTCTGCATATGTTGTTACCTGATTAAATTCCCTTATTGCTCCTCCCTTCCATCTTCTGACCCTTGAAATTAAGTTTAGAATATATCAGATTTGTTTCACTCTTCATGATATGTAGATAAATACAGGGATAGTCAGACAGACAGACAGACAGATAGATAATAGATGAGCAGTTATTGTCTTATTGTGAGGTAGTCATATGTGATTATAAAAGCCAAGAAGTCTTACAACCCATTGCCTGCACCCAAGACCCAGGAGTACTGACGGTGTGATCTCCAGCCCTTGTCCAAAGACCTAAGCACTGGAGGTGGTGATGCTGTCAAGTTTTAGGCTGAGGATGGGAAAAAACTTCACAGCTTTATGTACCAGCTTAAGCAGAGAGACGGAGAGATGGAGAGAGAGACAGAGACAGAGACAGATCTTTTTGTTCTGTTTGGTTCCTCAACACCCACACACGTTAGAGAGGGCTGTCTTCTTTCTTCTATCTGCCACTTCAAACACTAATCTCAACCAGAAGCTTCCTCACAGATGCACCAGAAATAATGTTTAATCAAATATTGCCCTTCCCGTTCACTGGATGAGAGCTGCCTCTGGAAGGTTAACTGACCTGGGCGGGCAGCTCTCTTAGGCCAAGGGCGAACCCTCGGAGAGAGCGGCAGCAAGGGTCGTCAGCAGCTGCTGAGGAAACGAGCATTTGTAGGTCCTGAGTGGAGTGATCAGGTGACATCATCACATCCATTGTAAGGCCTTCAGTTGGGATAAAATTTCCAGTTCCCTCACTTAGAGTAAACATAATTTCCAGACTTTCTAAAATGTCCTTATGCCCATTTAGGTGACTAATCATTACCACACAACTTTATCCAGAATTCTCCATGCTAGGTGTATTTTAACATGGCTAATTTTCAAATGGTGCCATCACAAAGAAGTGAATCATTTTCTCATTTGACAGACATATTATTCCAGTATTCAGAAATAAGAAGTTTTAAATCGCTCAGGTAAGAGTTCTTACCTTCATAGCTTTACGTTAGCACAAGTAGAGCCTTGGCAAAGCTTCTGCAGTGCTGCTGAGAGATGAACATAACAGATACATTTCAAGCTCTATGCGATGAGCAAAAAAATCCCAATCATGCAGTCCAAATGGCAAGTGAAAAGTCACCACATTTATCAAAGATCACAGGAAGCAGTGCTCCAGGCAAGTCCGTGCCAACAGAAGATATGATACACACAGAAAAGTGGTATCAGGGTGACAAGAAAGCAAAAGCACTGCACACAGGTCACAGCACACGGAAGCAACAGCAGCGGCTCCTCAAAAACCATGGCTTTCAGCATTTAAGAGACAGGGACCTCCACCCAGCGGCCTCCCCTCACCCGCAGTGACTGACAGGAATGGCTGACAGGGCGCTGTGCCATCTCAATCAGGGCTTGTCCCAGGATTCACTCTGATCTTAACTACATGCATGACACGCAGAACATGTTTATGAACTCCTAACGAGGTTTCAGTAAGGTGAAGCTACCAGAAGGTCAGGCCAGGAGATCCAAACGCGTGCTATTGCCTAAAGCATCCGCAGTCTCCTGAGGTTGGGTTTTGTTTTGTTTTAGGTTTTGTTGTTTTATTCTGTACCTTTCTGAGGATAACGGGAGAAAGAGTGGATGAAGGTTGCTGCTTCCACCCATTTAATTCTGAGGGACACCCTAAGCTCCATTTTTCTAACTGTCCTAATATCGTTTTCACATTTTCTGTCAAGCAGAGTAGTTCGTACTGTCATTGTTTGGTTGTCTACTTTTTATGCTTTAATTTTGTAATGTGAACAACTACTTCTAAGATAACAATATGGAATTTATCAACTAGTGATTTATTAATTTTTTTAAATTCTGTGTTATGTCTTCTTTGATCAAATAGGATTCTCTGGGATTATGGAAATCTACCTAATACTTTTCTCTCTGATCTGCCTATTTTGAAGGTAAATGTTATGAAAACTTATTGATAAATATAGAACATTCTCTTATTAATGTCTCCCGTGCTATCTTCGTTACTCCCTCAGGAAGAACACGTTTCTCATGCTCTGTGTGTGCCGTGCTGATCAGAAGGAGGCTGTGGATATCCACGATCTGTTCTCCATCCACTTCTATGACCTCATGTCTGAACCGACACCCTCCCACCTGCACGGACAGCTGTGCTAACTGCAATGCATTCGCACCGTACTATGACATTTCACAAGGGCTGTCTTGGCCTAGTTTTGAAGTCATGACTAGAAACTCTGAATTCCCCTCTGAGAGCAATTTGATAAGGCTTCCCCCCACCAAAAAAGGAAAACACTTCCTTTGTCAGATTCACAGTCCCTGGGCCCCTGAGCATATTCCAGTTGTCCCACTTACAAGGCTCTCACATTCCTCCTGGACAAGGCATTAAACAACTAGAGACAGCCTCTAGGCTCAAGATCTGACTCTGAGATGAGAAACAGAATGAAAATGGGAAACATGTACTAGGAAAGAAAATAAAAAGAAGAGGATCAAGAGATGGAAGGAGCAGGGAGAGAGGGAGAAGGAAAAGAGTATAACAAAGAATTAAGAATCCTCCAAGAAATGTGAACATTCTGCACTACAAACATGTACTAATGAAAAAAGGTATGAACGTGCCAGTCCCTTGGAAGCCTCTGCCCCACCTACCAGGCCAGCTAAACCCAGCTGCCTTCCACAGCTACAGCGGGTACTTCCTTACCCCTTGTATGTGGTGGCCTTGTCTTGTTTGGAACTATAAGAAAACAAGCATTCTGCCTTTCAGATGTCCTGGGATCAATGTGTTGCACACGGCCTTCAAAAGAACCCTTCAGTTTTATAGAGCGTAGACGTGCTTATTTGGGACTATACTTCTCTACCTCCAGACGCAGATCTGCCCTGCTTTCCCCTTGTGTGCCATCCTCCTGCCTGTCTTCATCCTCGATTGTGAATAATTTATCCTTTCTGTTCAGAGATAGACCTAAAGTTCTTTATCTCCAGTGACCTTGTTCCATGTCTGGGTTCCTCATCTGCCTTTCTTCCACTCTTTGGGCCATGGTCAGAGGCTGCGTCCTCTCATTATGTGACAGTGCTTTGGGGACAGATCTGTTTCCTCACAAAGGACACATCAACTCACCAGCTATTTGAAAACTTGAATTCCTCACAGTCTTTGGTGTGAAGTTTGTTACAAAGTAGCCACTCTGCAAATATTTATTGACTCCAATTCACAGGAACAATGCTATACAACGGTCAACCCTGTCCAAAATCCACCAGGCACATTTCTACCTTGCAGGATTCCCCTTTCCTCTGACCTCCTGTGCAGAGTAAAAGACTAAAGAGTAGATGAACAGGATGGAGGTGAAGCAAACCCTGAGAACAAACTCTCTAGTGCTGCCCCAGGGAAATGAGTGAACAGGAGCAAGGCATCAAGAACACCAAGTCTTCAGGAAGCCAGTCCAGCCCCTATATGCCTGCTGGTCACCACAGGGACTCCCTCCTGGGTGACCAGCATGGACAAGGAGGGATAACCAGCATGAGCAGGGAGAAGCAGCCAGCCCAGCCTCTGCATACACCCCAACCACTGTCAGGACTCTCCCACAATTAGCTAGTATGGGCTGAAAGAACCAGTCGGCCCTATCTTGAAAAAGTTGTGAGTATCTGGAGAATCCTGCCCAGCAGCCCCCTGCCTCCCAGGGAGGAGAAGCCCAGGTACATGACCTATCCCCCACACTGTGGATGGACAGGCAATGTGGGAAGTGCCTGGGACCCCACAACATGCTCACTCAGAGGAAACCAGGAAAACGTCAAAACGAAGGAGCAAAAGGTAATACCTGGCCTCCAAACCAAACAGAACAAGTCCAGGACACACAGATGAAAACTAATATCTCAGATAAAAGAAGACATGAAAAACATAATAAAAGAATTGCTGAGCATCTCTAAAGACATAGATTTAAAAAAACAGGGGAGCACAGGAAAATGAGGGAACTTTGGATGAATGGTATAAGAAAGATTTAAAATGCAAGAAACAGATTCAAAGAGATATCCAGGAAATTAAAAACTCTATTGAAGTTAGTAAAACTGCTTGAAAGAAACTGAAGATAAACTTTCAGATCTTGAAAACAGGTTTGCAGCCACCAGTCATGAAAGGAATGATCTCTTAAAAATAACAAGGAACCAGGAAATAACAATTCAACAGCTACAAGATGATGCAAAGAAAAATAATTTAAGAATAACAGGTGTCAGTGAAAAAGCAAGGGTCAGCACAAATGATATAAAAAGACTATTTACAGATGTAATAGCAGAAAACTTGCCAAGCATGGGAAAGGGACCTGACATCAGATAAGTGAGACATATAAACTCCACTTAGCCATAACCAAGGTAAATCTACACCCAGGCATATAATAATCAAGATCCCAGACATTCAACACAAGAACAAAATATTAAAGGCTGTTAGAGAAAAGAAATGGATCACCAACAAGGAAAACCCATCAGAATCATGACAGACTTCTCAACAGAAATCATCAAGTCAAGAAGAGCTTGGAGTGAAATATTTCAAATCCTGAAAGAAAACAACTTCCAACCCAGATTGACGTACCCTGCAAAACTATCGTCAAAATTAATGGAGAAATAAGACACTTCCATGACAGAAAACAACTGAAAGAATTCACAACCACCAAACCAATCTTACAGAGAGTACTGAAGGATATTCTAGGGAGGGATAAAGATGACCACAGCACCAGAACAGCAGCGGAGTGGGATCACCAAGCAGAGCAGACAATTGAATGGAGGGGACAGGTAAGGAACCAGTGGCAGGAAAATAGCATGGCAGAGATAATCCAGTGTATGTTGGTCATAATCACTAATGTAGGTCACCTCAATTCACCTATAAAAAGAAACACAAGTAGAGTGAATCAAGAAACAAGATCTATCAATATGTGGTATATAAGAAACACATTAACTCAAAAGGGAATTCATAGACTGAACATCAAAGGAGAGGAAACAACGCTCCCTGTGACAGGGAACCAGAAAAAGCAGGGCTAGCTTGCCCATCAACCACAGAACAGATAAGAAATGGCATTTTGATACAATGGAAGGCTACGTGGCTGTAAAGAAAGGTAATCTTGAGGCTTTGGTAGGTAAATGGATGCAGTTGTGATCATGCTGTTGGATGAAATGATTTGCATTCACATAGGTGAACATCATGGTTTTTCCCGAGTATAAAAATACTGAAGGAGTCAGTGGGACCCAAAACGTACAATTGAGATCCTGAAAGTGAAAGGGGATGAAATGCCTAAAAAGGGAAGGTGGTAGCCATGGTTAATTCCCTATTATTTTTGTAAAGTCCTGTATCATTTTATTGTTTTTTAAAATTATTCTTATTGCATTTTGTTTGGTTCGGTTTTATGATATCTGATGGCATAGGCAGCTATTTTGAAGATAACAAGATATATTACAGTAGCCATTGTTGATTTCTTATTATCTTATTTTGAAGCTCTGTATTGCTTTCACTGTTTTATTTTTACTGGTTTTATTCTGTTCTGTTTTATTTGATTTCACTAGGTCTGATGGGATGGGTAGGTATTTTAAAGATAACAAGAGGCATTATGGCAGCCATTGTTGATGTTCTAATATCTTGTTTTGAAGTTCTGTATCACTTTCACTGTTTTGTTTTGATTGGCTTTTTTCTGTTTTATTTTGTTTCATTTTATTCTCTTAAAAATAAAAAATTTTAAAAATAATTTAAAAAGAGAATACTAAGTTTCCAAAAATAATTGGTGGGAATTAAGGGTAGGGAGACATAAAAGAAAGTCAACAAATTTTTGTTGGGTGCAGTGAGATTTCAGAACCTTGACCTGTTCCAGGATTTGATACCATTCAATTCATGCTACAAGGATATAGAAGAACACACAGGGCAAAAATTTTTCTTTCTGCAATTAATTTGCCTCTCTGACTAATTCACATGGTAACTAAGTTCACTTGGCTATAATTACATAAGATATTGCTTGAAAGACAGAACCTTTTTTTCAGTGTTGTGATATTTTCTCCATATAAGATTCTCTGAAAACTTATCATAAAATAGTTTCTTGAGTTAAAAAAAAGAAAAGAAAACATCAAATAAATTTTTCTTTCTTCAACCACAACTAATTGAAGATACAGTATGCTTAACATTTCTCTAAGGCAATAAAGATTTGTTTTGTTTTTTAATGCAAAGTGGTGCTTGTGCTGGCAAGTTTCTCTGACTTAACTATTATATGGTTAAGAGAATGAGTTTTAATAATTAAAAGTATGTACATGCAAAAGAAATTCATGGGTCCACACTTGAATTTGGATCAAAACCTGCAAGGGAGTGTGAATAGCTCTCAGCTGAGCTCACCTCTCTGATTTCAAACTGTATCTTTCCTCTCTCTGCCTCTTTATCTGTGACCCGACTGCTGCCTCTAGTTTGATCTGTAAATTCATGTTAAAAGAGACACAAAACAAAACAAAAACAAAGCATCAAAACCCACCTTCACCTTATTCGCTGTTCAGAGGGAAATATGAATTCAGCCCCTTCCATGAACCTCTCTGACCCTGTCTGGCTCACTAGTTGAGATCTGGGGAAGTCTAACCCCTCATTCCACAAATAAATCAATGCTTGTGCAAGCATCAAGATCACACACACACACACACATATCACAAGCATCAAGATCACATACACACACACATACCACAGATAACATTAGGGCTGAAATACTGATTACAAAGAGTTAAATTCAATTATTTCTAATTTCTGGGATAGATCAGAAGGCAGATGATGGTGACTGAATCTAGGATCACAAGGTTAGGAGCCCCAGGGTGCATAACCAATGAGGGGTGAAGACTGTCCCCCATTCTTAGGGTAGTACTGTTCATTTCTTTTCATTCTCCTCTGGTGCTTCCAACTACCTATACACACTCCTAGATATCTGCAACTTCCCAATCTACTTTGCTTGTTCCATTAGTTTAAGTTTCTATTAGCTCCCCTCACATGTGGAGAAATCCCTGTTTATTGATGCCAGAGTAGCCCATTACAGTGTTACAACGCATGGGCACCGTGATCCAGAAGAGAGACGAAAATCCCATCTTGTAGCCTTTGTCCATGCTGAGACACCTGAGCAAGATGGGTCCAGGGCTTCATCACCTCCGTGCATGAAACCTGGAGCCAAAGCAACTAAATACCTCTCTCCTCCTCTCAACTTACCTTGTTTCTCATTTGAAGTTCTCTTTTTAAAAATAAGAAAATAAAATAATAGAAGCCACGGGGAGGTGAGGGCTAGCTATACCTCAATGACAATCAAAGGTAGGTGCCAAGATGGAATTTCCCGCAGCCCTCTGCCTATAGCAAAGGCTAGTTTCACACAGTCTGTTCCATTCTCTTCATATTTTTCTCGCCTCCACTTTCCCTGTTTACTGAATGTATTCCCATGCATTTAAAAATAGCTGTAGAAAAACAGAAAAACAGTCTAGCCCTAACTTTCCCTATGAAATATACATCCAAAGATGTTTAAGTTAAGCCCTTTTTAAAGGCTCCGAGGACTTCCCAGCTTCATCACAAATTGGAAAGCAACTTATTACCCACTTTCTATTACTGAGAATCTGTTGTGGAGTAGGCACCATAAACTTAGTACAGTCAATCATGCATTGCTCAACAACCAGGGAACATGGTGGCTAATACGTTGTTCGGTAATTTCATCTATTGTGAATAACGAAGTGTCTGTTTACGTAAGCTAAAACACCTTAGATAGCCCAATGTGGCCTCCTCATAGAACCAAAACACATAACACAAGATGTGGAAGGCACAGCACACTGTTTTACAATAAACTTCCTTTAATAAGTGGGAATATGCTCTCAAATAATGCTAAAATGTATAACATGGTAGGCACATATGCCAGTAATGTAATCATCCACCACCATTGCCAGTTAATATATACTGCACATGATTGTATGTGCTATCATTCCCTATAGCTGGTAGGGGAGTAAATTGGTTCATATTGGCATCACCACAAGCACGTGAGGAATGTATTATGCTACAGTGTTACAACTATGGTATCCTGGGTAGTAGGAATTTTTCAGCTCCATTACGATCTAATTGGACCACCATAGTATATAGCATAGGACAGTGTCGTATAGCATGTTATATGCGGTCTGTCGCCAAGCTTAACACAGCTATGTTTGTATATGATACTTGAACTATTTCACGACAACCCCTTGGATACTACTTTTACAAATAAAGAATCTGGAGCTCATAGACCTGCTATATCTAACAACTGGTAGGTATAAGAAATAAGTTTTAAACTTGAGTCTTTCACCTCTCTCTTGTTGCTGTATTGCACTTCTAACAGTTTTATTTCTTGTAGCTAGATGGAATGGGATGCACTGCACATTGTTTTTTCTTCTATCTTAACATCATTCAAGACTCTTGTTTGTGTAATTTCCTCCATGTGGATGTCATTATCAGCTGGTGTGATGATATTGGCTGGACATCGGCTGACCCACCCATGGACTCGTACCTCCTTCATGATCCGCTCATAAAAATGCTTTTGGCCACCAGTAACAGACAGAGGCTTCAACCATGAGGGTGTCTGAATTAGGTAAGATCCTAAGACTAGCATGGACTCAAAGATGAGTGAGAATAATTCAAAATGAGCTCAGATGTGATCGTTTCATTTTACACCATTTACTTATGACCAAACTGTAAAAGTAATAAGAAAGTACTGCAGCTCAGGGAAACAAGCTAATAATCCTTAGTGTCTTCTTTTTTCCCAAGAATGTGCCCAAATTTCAGTCAGGAGAGCTCAGAACTGCACACTAACGGCCCTTGATATAATTTATTTGAAAAAAAAGTCTCAACATCAAATATCCTCACTATGATCAAATAAAGAGCTTCTTACTTCCCCAATTAGAACAGCTTATGTTCTATTCCTCAATTATCACCAAATCCACAGCATCTTGCTTGAGATCCCTATGAATGATTTAGCAACTGAGTAATATCTCCATTCATATATTTCTTCCTTGCAGCAATGAATGGTGATGGTAAAAATGTCAAAACAAATCTCCGAGGGACCCCTTGAATGGAAAGGGATTGTGAGTGGCATTCACATTTCAGTGTACACTTCTGATGCACTGAACACACTCTGACTGTGAAGACCGGTTTACCTGTACTGCACAGTTGCTCAGGTCCAGGGTGTGTTTCATATATCAGCTTTAGAGTTCCTCCATTTCTAGCTGGGCCCAAACTATCAGAGAATACTAGGTGAAAAGGGCCTCAAGTCACTGATTGGACTACAGACTCTCCATTTCAGCTTCCTCAGTGATTTTCATGCAGAGTATTTGAACAGAGAGCCTTCTGTCATTTGGAGGATCTTTCTATATGCCACCCCAAGGTCACAAATTGAACAACTGATAAAGATCCACTTAGCACACCATTTCATCAGCACCCTTAGCGGAACAAGATGGCTGAGAGGAGCATTAATTTTTCTCCTACAAATCTTTGCATTTTTATTAGCGGGGGAAAACACATTCGTGACTGATTTACAACAAACTGATTCAGTCCTTGGGGAGAGGCACTTTGGGTTCTGACTGAAATGTGGGTTCGGTTAAGAAGGATACAGAGAAGACTGGCTATTGGTTAGAGGCTGGCCGTGTCTGCTATGCAAATACCCCACGCAGAATGTGGAACAACAATTTTTTTTATATGACTCATGACTTTGGAGGAGAACTGATGTGTTTATATAATCATAAATGAAGCAAAACACTCCATCATGTCAAATGGTTTCTCTTGACCCAGCTTCACAAGGCAACCAACGTCTGTCCTTGTTTGTTATTTCTTTTCAAATCTCTAAGCGGTCTACAATTTTATTGCTCAATTTTTTGCCTCATTGGGAGTCATTCTTCTAGTTGCCATTAGAAAAGACTCTGCAGTCAGATTCCCAGCACATGTACACAAAATTTTACCAAAGTCCAATTCCAGGTGTCACCTCTTACCCTTTATTCTTAAACTCCATGACTGGTGGCTATTCTACCAACCCTGCAAGTGACAAGTCTTCCTGGCTTCCCTATACCATTGGGCAAATGCCTACTGCAAACAGCATCAGCTTGGCTGGGGTTGGAATCCATCCTTCCCTCGGGGCTTAGTTTTTGAACTTTTCTTTTGACAGGTGCTCTGACCTTTAGACCTCTTTATTTCCAGCTAATCAATGGCGACCCAAAGTGAATTCCCAAGTACTTTCTTGCTTTCTCTCTTCTTCTTTATTCACTAACAAACTTAAAGAACAAATGATTTCCATCACTTCTAACATGGCCAAATCTTATTTTTCTCCAAATTTATCTTTCTTCCAATTATTTTTTATTATTCCAGCATCAAAGGCAGTCATTCATTCAGAAGCCCCTTTATGCAGAATTCAACTGCACACAGATTGTGGATCACAAATTCAAAATTAGCAGCCTTTTGTTGCAATCATAGTGTTTTGTAACAAATATTACACATACAAATTCTCATTAGGGGTTTTTTCCTGCACTTCTATACAAGCTTTTAATGTCACTTATTACAATTACTGTGGTGGAAAAGAAGGGCACAGAACAAAATCCTAAAAAATGTATAGAGAATGTGGCCTAATTTGTAAATTAATTATGCACACTAACAATAATTTAGAATGTAATGAAAATGGGATTTGGGTCACTTATTTCTAGGTTCATCTGTGAGTAACAGAGACAGACCATCAAACTACAGTAGCTTCATGCAGACATTTATTTCCCTTTCACTGCTTATACTTCATTGGGCAGGGGGCCAAAGGGAGGTGACCAAGGAGGCCAAGATATGTGCTCAACCAGCTCACTCTCACTGTGCTCAGCGAGCTATCAGGCAGGTGCTGGGGAGTACGGGAAAACAGCTCCTTGGAGTGATGGTGGTGTGCTGAGCTAAATATCTGCAAGTGGCAACTTTTGAAGCAAGAAAAAACAGAGATGGGGAGACAAGTGTCAGTGTCTGCTCTCTCACCAGTCTCTATTCAGTGGACACAGATTTCACTTTAATGTGTTCACTTTGCCTCACGCTGTGCCTCCTTCTGATCCAGCGTCCCCAGCAAGGTGACACCACGCCCAAGGGGACACACTGGCTCTTGGAAGGAGCCGAGTAGGTCTCCTTTTCATTCTGTGTAAGATACAGACACATACCCAGCACACAACAGATTTGCAGTGTAACTGTGTCGTTACACTTTTATGAGGCAAGTTTACAGGAGAAAAAACCCAAAATGCCCTTTGGATGGAGGTAGAAGGAAAACCGGGGGGAAAAAATCTGAGAAACTCACATAGGAGTTTTCAGAAACATACCTCAAGGACAGGCAAGGAAATCTGTATTCCCTACCAAAGCTGCTGTTTAGTGTTCTACAGACTACAGAAATGCAATAAATTGAAAGAACCAGTAATTTCTTGGTGGGCTGGCCACTCATCCATGCAAGAACATTTGTTGGGTACACATTGTGTGAAAAATACACTGGGTGCTGACACCACTGACTTTAAAAACAGAAAAGAAAAGAAGAGAAAGAAAAGAAAAGAAAAGAAAAGAAAAGAAAAGAAAAGAAAAGGGCTTATTTATGTAATTATCTAGTGACTTCTTACAGATTTTGGCTGAATGCATGTTTCCATCCCATACTAAATTAGCTACAGGTGAGTAACTCTACCCATCTATTTCTTCCTCTTCCTTTCTACCCCATTCACTCTGACAGTATTCTAATAACTCTGGGACCAGATTTTCTAAACCAGCTGAGGCTCCTCATAGCCCGGGACCTGGGACAGGTGATCATTGTACCATTTCACATACGGTATTCACGGAAAACATTCAGTGAGCACCAGTGGGCCAGAGTCAGCAACTGGTTAAGCGCTAACATGCCTGGAAAAAATGAAGTGGATCTGTTTCTATACTTTAAAAGATGAAGAATATTTGTAACTGAAAAGATTAGGAAAAAGGTTATGCACTATGGGAACATGCAATGAAGATCTGTAAGGTAACGTAACTCCTCTCCGAAGATGGAAGGGCGGGAGATGCAAGAAGTGAGAATGCGATTCACCTGCCCGTGAGACAGAACGGAGGATACTGAGTGTTGCCCAACAAAGATGCAGCAGAGAGACACCAGCTTTGGCCTTGTTCTCATCTGCTAGATGCTTCCATGTCCCCATTTTTCCTCTCCTTTCTCCTATTCATTTTGTGTCTTATCAAAACCCCAAAACTACCTCTCTGAAAAGGGTTCGCCAACTTTACCTCTGTCTCCATCCACCCATTTACTCACTCTGCCCAAATCATTCTCTCTCTCTCTCTCTCTGTCTGTCTCCTCCTCTCTGTGTATCTCTCCCCCTCTCTTTCTCTGTATCTCTCTCACTCCCTCTTTCTCTGTATCTTTCTGTGTGCATCTCTTCCTCTGTCTCCTCCCCTACATATCTCTCTCTCCCTCACTCTTTCTCTGAATCTCTATCTCTCTCTCTTTCCTCTAATTCTCCTTAAATGTTCCCCTAATTCACACATTTTGCTCCTTGTCACCTCTGAGGTCCCCTGGTTTACCTTTTCTATGGGCATCTCTTGTATCCTTGATTTGTTACAAATACAGAATTTGAGGTCTTCTCCGAGGCAGTAGTCTCCCCCCAAAACACAGAATGAATCAAAATCTGCATTTCAACAAGATCTTCTAGTGATTCACATGCACATCAAAATTGGAGAAGCCCCCGTCTCATCTCCTCGCTTGAATTCCATAAAAGATAAGGACCTATACCTCCCCTGTGCTCTGTGATGCCACCTTGACCATCTGCCCGCCTCACTGCAACCACTTACATTCCAGTAAGAACTAGACATGAAACATTGGTCCTGCTCAGGTTTTAGTCTCCTGGGAAGTAGTTTGACAATGTTGGGTCGTGAGGAAAAGCATTGCCTTGTGGTCCCATCACGGCTTCCAAATCTGAACACTGTTTCTCTTTATTTCATATTTCTAAGATTTTTTTTTGAATGTTTATGTTGTGTCAAGTTAACTCTCTTGTTCATCTTTATATCTATATTTTTAATTCAAGTCTTGGAATAGTTTATTCTATGTGCTTTTCTGTGCCTTTATCATCTCCAGGTCTCAACATTTTCAGTAATGTGTTACAGAATTATCTAGACATTTCCCCCTAAGGTATGTGGGAAGAGCCCAGTGACTCTTTACATGTATTTCTCTGCTTTTGGCTAAAGTGACAAATCTTCTCATCTTATCTGTACGATGCCAGAAGGTTAACTCTCCCCTACAGAAATTACCTCCTTTGTCTTCCTGCTGGAATTTCACACACCTTACAATAAGCCCATAGAGGTCATAATAAGCACACAGAAGATTAAAAACAGAGGGTCTATCAACTCAGAGGCTGAAATCACTCCCCTCCTGACAGCTCTGCCTTCCACCTGGCACTTCTGCTTGGGAATCTCTGCTACTGTCTGTTGCACTAGGAACACAGACCAGACACACTGCCCCATGTCCCATGCCTGCCTCACCCTCCTCCTTCCCTCCTTGGCGTTATTGTCCCTAAGACCTTGGATGAAGCAGCTAACTCTCATCCACTTTTATTTATTTATAAATGAGGACAATGACAGCTTCTACTCCATGGGATTACTATTTACCATTAAATCTACTGCATGTAAAATGCTTATAACAGAGCCTGACTTGCCAATCTTAATTATTCTTGTGATTGCTACACCTTTCTTATATATGAGAAAATTGAGGCACAAAGAAGCTTTATAACTTGCTCACCTTCTACATATGCTGGTTAGTGACAAAGCAGGCAACCTGGCCTGTAATATACTCCACACAGGAGTAAACCATCAACCTGTGGAAAGTCAGTGAAAGAATCTAATTGTATAATCCAGGCATCACATTTATGTTGTGATACATGAGGTATCCGGAGAAAGATGACACAGTCTAAGCAGCAGGAAGCCCTTTTATGAGTATCCAACTCAAAAGTTACAGTACCTTCCTCCTGCCAAAAATCAGGGAAACTTTTAAAATTCTACAGACGAGCTCAGAGAATATATTTTTAGAAGATATTTGAAAGCACAAAATTAGTTGAATGTTGCATGCTCAAAAATTCTAATTTTCACATATTTGTGAGGTTTCAAATGGAAACAAAAATAACTGATCTACACAAATACATCCATCTATTAAGCATATATTTACTGAATACCTGTGGTTTGCAAGGCAAGTTTCCAGGTTGTGGGATACAGCAAAGAAATATGTTCCCCTTTTCATGGAGCTGAAATTTAGGATACAAAGACTATACAAACAATTTGAGATTGTGATAAGATCTATGGGTGAAATAAAAAGGTTTAATGTGAAATAATAATAATAAATACTGATAGAATAGCAAGGCAGAAACCAAGACTGTCTGCAATGAGTGTGTCCAGCTGTGACCAGCAGCTCATGGACCAACATCACACCAGGGTACAAATCAAGAAATCATTTGGAGCCAAGAACTCCATGGGGAAGAGCACACTTGTTGAAGTACACAGTGTAAGGACATCTTCCTCAGCCACTCTTAGTAAGATTGGTCTACTCCAAAACAATAATCACGTATATGCCCCTACTGAAGTTAGTTATGTAGTACTTGTACACATCGTTTTTTCAAAATATCATTTTCTTATCCTTTTATAAAATTGTGCATTAAAGTAGGCCCTCAGGGTAATATTTGATGAAACCTGAGCAACACAGGTGTAACTAATCCATATGATTGTGATCACAGAGCTCCATGGAGGTAAATCCCAAACAGCACCCCCTTCTGTAGAAGGCTCTGCGCCCGCCCCCTGCTCTCACACTAGTTCATCGCCATCTGTGGCCTTCCCTTGCACTGTCTGACCTGTGGTTTACACAAGGGCACTAGAAAATCCGAACCACTGGGAAGCTATCAGAACTGGTAATGAACTCAGCTTAGCACCAACTCCCTTGTGAATTCCTTTGCTACTTCACAGGGTGAGCACTGTGATGCTACCTGTGGACTTGCAAAGTCAGAATTTTATGCATATTTTAGCACAAGTTTCAAAATACTAATAATACCAGAAGACAAAGCAGTGGAAGAAGGGAAACAATGGCAACAGCAGCCACCACCACTGTCACCCCTGGTGCTACTACATCCACTACATCCTGTATTCTGAGCCATTTTCCTTGTTTATGTTGTCTTGTGATCCGGGCAGTTCTGACAGGGAAGGAGAATGGGTGTGAACGCAGAAGGGTGTCAGCATCACAATCAGCATGAGAAAGGAGTGAACAAATACTTTATTTACACCTTCTGCTCTCGCTCTCTTTTTCTCTCCTCCGTGTTGTACTATTCCCCCACTGCACACCCACACGCACACGCGCACACACACACACACACACACACACACACACACCGATATAGTTACCCTCAATATTGTTCAGATAGCTGGATAATTTTGCTTACTTTAGACTCAGTCTCATAATACAAGCTTCAAAAAAGCCCCAGGTAAATGAGATTAATCATACAAGTATTATAAGCTCCCGTGAGAGAAAGAACCAAATCATTTATATTATGAGTAAGTCAAACTTCATGTAGACACAGTAATCTTTCAAAAGAAAACCATAGAAATGGCCATTGTTGTGAAGAAAGGTGCTATTAGAAAATAGCACTGCTAGGGAAAAAACAGTGTCCTCTCCACACTCTCCCTGGGGCTTTGAAGGTTTCAAGTATGGTGTATTTTTTCAGACTATTTCAGAAAGAACAGCGGATCTCTAAACAATCTAAATAAAACTTGTGCCCCATGATTTCAGCAGTCACTGATGGCTTGTTAAGACATTTTCCAACCAAATAGGCTTTGGGCTGGATTTTCCAGCATGCTTTCCTCAGTGTTCACACTTCATTCAGACCACAGAGGAGATGGTTTTGTTCTGCCTTTTTTTCTTAGACCCAGTCATCCCCAGCAACACTGAGACCACGCCACTTTTCTCGGGGCCATGAGGCCTGCTCCTGTCCTTGCTTTTCATCTCCCCGCAGCCCTTCCAGGGCCATGGTCACCTTCAAGGTGTTTTCTCAACTCACACTGAAGCCTGGCTTTGTGTAAGGCCAGAACAGTTCTCGAAAGTCTAACTCGCTATTGGTTCAAATGTCCCACAGCTAATCACCTTGCAGGACACCTTTTAAAATCCCACCTCTATTATTCTTAGAAGCAGAGACAAACACAGAAAGTCTTTTCTCTACACAGATCTTTCCTCAATATGACAGCATGAGGTGGAGGAAAAGTGATGTGACTGTGATGTTTCTAATCTCACTCTGCAGATGAGACAGACACTGGAGGGTCACAGTATTGAAGAAGAAAGACAACCCAGTGTTTGTCTGAGTCCACTGGATTGTGGACTCAGCCACGACCAAGTCAGACTCCCACTGTCCTCTCCAGCTGTGTGGCCTGTAGCTAGTTACCCAAACCCCTGCCTCGGTTTTCTCAACTATAAATATGTCTACTATTAAGATTATATATCCCATCCAGTGGCCATGGGGAAGAAATGAGGTCATATGTATGAAGCAGTGAATAAAATGCTGTTTTATAGTTACCATGATTATCATGGTCCTTAAGAGACTTGCACTTTCACTTAGCTATTGCAAACCTAGTGTATTTCCATAGCAACCAAGATGCTCTCCATGATGTTGCGATAACAAACAACCTCTAAAATCTCAGTGTCTTCTTACAAAGACTTTTTGTCACTGTGGTCACAGTTTTTATACCATGCCATGGAACAACAAATACGTAGCATGAATTCAACCCTGGAGTTGATATAACTCAACTCGCCAGTTAATATAGGAACATTTCCTCCACATTGCCAGTAGGATTGAATGCTTCAGAATTTTTCTGCAATCCAGATTCTGCTTGAGTATCTCAGGCAAGAGGAAACTCACTACCTAAGAGGTAAACAATTCCACTGCTGAAATATTATGGCTTATACAATGTTCACCTCATGCTGAACTAAAATCAGTATAGGTGCAAATTTCAACCCTTTGTCCTAATTCTGATGAAATGTGAGCAACATTCCAAGACCTTCAGGTATTTGATGAAAGCCCTGGGAGACTTTGCCTGATTCTCTATCTGAATCATCCCATCACTTCTCACGTGGCAGATTTAAAAACCCTCTGTATCTTCTCTGCAATCTGGTTATAAGATACCTAGTGAAAAACTAATGTTTCAAGCAAATACATTGCTGGAAACATTGCTAACCTACTGGCAGAAAATGTTGAATGAAGAAAGTTAAAATCTATAATGTTTATGAGTATCATTTATTATGCTGTTTATGTTCAACTACAATGAAGTAATGAGATTCTTTCAGAAATACTTAGTGGAGATGGAAAAAGACTGAGTTAGTATTACATAATAGACAATGTATTCTATAATATTAAATATAATTAATGTTTTTAGATTGTCTCATTCCTAATGCTGTTAAGTGGGGCTGCTTTTCAATTGTTTGCTAGAATTCATGGGAAGTAGATGTAGCTAAAACACAACACTTTTTCCAACATCGTCCTGACTCTCAAAGGTGAAGAGCTACAGATCTTTGGATAGAGAACTGTTTTTTAAGCCTGAACACTGGAGCCAGATGGCTTTCGTGAAAAATAACACCAGAATTTTAATTTGGAAAACACAGCACTCTTGTAAGCCATAAGGCACAAAACAATGGACAAGAATGAAAAGACTGATTAGTTTTAGGTTGAAGCTTGATACCCAGGGTCTATGTTAAAGAACATTTTACATTTAGGACTTTCCTCCCCAGCATGCATTCTTTACTCATCCTCTCTGCTAATCACAGTGTGAGTCACCAAAGACCATTTGCACTTGTTTGAGCACCACCTCTTGACTATGGACATGACCAGCTCCCTGTCATTCAAGCCTTCCAGCAAGACATGTCCTTCTTGAGATTGGGTTTCCCTGGACATGCATGTGCATATAAACACACACACACACACACACACACACTAATAATCTCCAATCCATTATCTTGTTTACTGACCTTTGAAATTTCTTTTGTAATATCTGTTTATTGTCAGGTAAGGCCTTTACTGGCAAGGACATTTCTGTCTAATTCATCAGTATGGAGAACCTCACTCAGCATAGGACGAGAGCTCAAAATTATTGGCTTAATGTCTTAAATTGTTGCTCCTGAGAACCAAACTCTGAAGCAGAGATTTGTGTTCAGGAAGTTTGCAGGGGATGATCTCGAGAAAAACGCATGTCATGGCATGAGCGAGAATTGATAGAGGAACGAGTCAGACTGTGAGATAACGCTGAGCTCAGATGGTCCTTCTGAGATGCTGTCAGTGCAGACCCACGGGGTCTGGCCTTGTTTTTGCACATGTGAGGGATTGCAAGTGGGTTGCCATGGGGAGCAGATAATTTGGGGCAAGGCAGTACCCTTCAGCCAGGACAAGTCCGCCTAAGGAAGCCCTCAGCTGCTGGGGGAGTCAGAGCCTGAGTCCTGAAGGGAATCTGGGCATTCCACCATACCCATAAATGAATGAACCATGAACTAATGAATCCTTCCTCTCAAAGTTTATGTTAAATCGTGGTTAATTATACTTGGCCATGTCCAAGCTGTCTTAACTCTATCATGTGACTCTTTTTCACACATTTTAAACAATGCTGTATATAAAATGTGCTCACAGCTACATAACCCTAAAATTACTTCAATATTAAGAGTTTTTTTAACTGTCTCAAATGACTCTAGCATTTTGTTACCCTAATTTATTGCAGTTCTTAAAGAGGAAGAAATTTCTTTAATAAGCTTGTGACAAACGTTTTCATTAAGATTTTGGAGTCAGGAAATTAGTCTATTTAAAATTCTATCTCCATCAACAGAGAAAGCCCTATAGATACTTATTAAACAGATATTACAGAGTTTTGTTTTATTGATGGTTTCTTATTACCTGGCTATTTTTCTACATTGAGCATGCTGAGTGAGATTCCAGTTCCTTTGCTTTATCTTGGGGCCTGCTTTATGAAGTATTTTTTTTCCTCATATGGGAAATGTTTAAAGTACTAACAGTAATCTTGAAGTGGGGCAAGACTACCCATGAAAGGCATGGCAGATAAATATGAAGATGACCAAACAGTAATCATTATACTAGAAAGATCCAGGTTTCAAGGATCAAGGTGCAGGTCGATAGTTTCATCTTATGATTTGGGAGGTTTTCGTGAATCCATTTGATGTGTTAGTGGAGAAATTTCTACTGTGACTCAGCAGAATAGCTCTTCTTTGGAAGTTCTTTCAAAGGCACCAATGTGCAAAAGAGTAACTAGAAAACACAGGAGCTATTTTCATGCTCGGTTTGGGAAATAAGCCTCACCAGTCTGCAAACATGCCCACCGCCTTCTCCTGTTTCCCAACCAGACAACTGAAGGTTAGGTTCTGCCTGGACAGAGACTCCAAAGTCACCCACGTGTGGGCTCAGGAAGGTAAGAGTCATGTCAGTGAGTCACTAGCAAATAGGAAGAGGGCAGTCCTTAGTAATTCCTCAGCATGAGATGTTTTCCTGAAGCAGGTCTGGTTTTAAACATCAAGAAACAGTAGACACTGGCTGTAAAGATGGGAAACATGTAACCTATGTCATGAATAGCAGCGACAAGTGGGAAGAAAGGAAATAACTTATTTGTGGCAAATGTGTTTCTGCCAAATTCTTTCCTAATCCATGGGCTGACACGCAGACTGGCCAACCTCGGTTTCGAGACAGCTTCTTGACATGCTTATCCCAGTTTCCATCTCAGACAGTGGCAAATTTACCCCATGTCTCAGTTCATCCATCACTATGGCTGGGAACTCTGGGAACTGCACCTTGCCTACAAGGGCGACTGACTGAGGTAAGAGACAGATAAGGAGGAAAGAAGGGAAGAAGGAAGAAATTTGATAAGGGAGGCTTGTGAAAGAAATTTGGAAGTAAGAAGCACTGGAAATGTTACAAACCCCTATTTTACACATCTTGTTGGTTATACAGATAAATAGCATTCATTTTTACAGATTCTTAACATGCATATAACATATTTTAATCCTACTTCTCTCTCATGATCTCCCTTACCTTTAATCTATCACAAACTATAGAAACAATATCTATAATAGGGTATGGAAAAGAATTGGGCCCATTTTGCTTCTCCCCACCCAAGGACACATTAGAATCTTCGTGGGAGATATCAAAAGCGAACATGCTGAAAACCTCAGCTGAAGCCTACTTCTGATTCATCTCAGGTCATAGATTGAATGAATGGTCTAGAAGTTTCACTTTATTTACTGCACAAACATTTAGGTTCTCTGTTTGGCTGACTATACCTAAAAGGCATGAAGAAAAAGAGAGAGAGCAACATAAAATGATTTCCAGTGCTCAGAAAACAACCAAAGCATTTATTTAGCCTTTTAGAGAAAATTCTACAGCATTGCCTCTATGCGTGTGAAGGCCGGCAGTTGTTTTCATTAGAATCAGAAGAGAATAAGCTCTGGGGTTCCTACTGTGACCTTCAGGCAGGCTGTGATCTTGCTGACTGCCTTTCTCCTTACCAGCCCACTTCTTGCTCATTGCACCCCAGGCCCCTTCTCTTTTTTTCAAACACTACAACTTTCTATTCATTTCAGAGCCTTTGCATGGAGCAGTCCCTCTCCTTTCTCTTTAGATCTTCCAATGACCATGCTGACTCCTAATTTATGTCTCGACTTAAATAACATTTCCACAAAGAGGCCTTTCCCCCTCCTCCATCTCTGTATTATTTTCTTCAGACCTTTTAGAATCATGTGAAATGACTTACTTTTTTTTTCTAAGTTTACTGATAATCATCTGAGTAATCTTCAGGAGGGCACGGGCTTTATTTCATTGCTGGATCCCAATTCCTAGCACAGTACTGGGTAGGCTCACAGTCACTTGTCATTAGAAATTCTTTGAATAATTTATTTGATAAGCCATTTACTATGTTAGAAATGCCAACTTCTTTTTCACCTGTCCAGGGACGCAAATTATATAGAGCAGCTCCGAGACTACTGCCCCGGCGATGGGTAGATATCAGAAGCCTAGCTTCTCCTCCACATCTCTATTTATTCCAGCAACTTTCCTCAGGTGGGACATCTATGCTCAGCGCCATGCTGATGTAATCCAGCTGGCGTTAAGTTGCCCACCAGCTTTTAATCCATAACACAAAGCTTTCTAGAAAATAACACTAACACATTCTATGGTGCATCATTTTTTTTCTGTTTCTTAAAACCATAAATGCAACTTTAATCTCAGCTACCTGAAGCTTGGGATCATCTGAGATTTACTGTGGAAGGAAAGCATTTTTAAATTTATTTGCCACTCCAAATGATTGCTTCATTTTATAGTAATTTGCATCCCTCAGTAAAAAAAAAAAAATCCCATAACACACACACACACACACACACACACACTGCTGTAAAAGGACAAAGGGAAAAAGTCAAACAGAACCTAGCTCTTATTTCTGAAGCGTAGCATCCTACATTGACAATGCAAATCAAGCAACTGATTTGAAAATTATTATGGTTCAGGTATAGGTGTGCTCCAGGTGTGCGGGGGAGCTGGGACCTCGGGAAGGTGACCAGATCAGGCGCACTGCAGCTGACCTGCTGTTAGGAGGTGGAGCTGGGAACCTGCCCTGGGATGGTAAATCTTGCTCCAGCTCCTTCCTTCTCTCCCTGCCTCCCAGCCACCATGGCACGAGCTGTTTGCCTCCCCTGTATCCCTCTGCTGTGGCATTTCTGCCCTGGAGTCAGCCGAATGTAGACCCAAACCATGAACCAAAATAAACCACTTCTTCTTCAAGTCCCGGATGTTGATTATTCTGTATCAGCAACCAAAAGAGTGACAGAGATAAATATCCTGTGAAAACCTCGCTGGGAAAGAGCATGCTCCCGTGAGGCTTCCATGTTTACTTCGAGACTGTTTGGCCCCTTCCTGGAAAATACTTTGAGAGCGGAGAAAGGAGGGAAAAGGTGGGTAATACATTTCATTTTCTTACCCTAAAAACTGTTGCTGATTATTGGTGAAGTGTTTTTGACTTGGGATCTTCTGCCATGCGGACTGAAGTCCCCAGCTGTGCCTCAGTGGCTCGGGCACAAAGCTCCCTGCTGGAGGCAGGGGCTCTGGCAGTCCCTTGGGGGTAGTTACTCCTCTAAGTGCTGGGTTGAAGGTCTAAGAGGTTGGATTTTCTGTTTATCAGAGCATATAAAATAAAATTTAAGCCTCACGATACATTTAAAGAAAATTCTCACACCACATATGGTTTCCCTTTAAATAAGCAATTCATGTGAAATGTTTTATTATTGAAAAATAAATCAATAAAGAGCTGGAGGCAATCAAAGTAGTATATATGCTCACACAATTCCCCATAGCTTTGAAACTTCTTTTTCTATATAAATATAATTACTTTTAGAAATCAAATGAAAGCATCTCTTGTGTGTTATTAAACACATGAATGAATCCAAAATAAATAACTGGAGGAATGGCTTAATTTTATTTAATAGTCCATAGAATGTGATAGAATGACAGAAATTCAGTTCCAGCCAGGAAAGTTTTTATTGACCCCCAAACTCTGGTTAATCTCAGTGGAAATCCCTTTTTAAGATGACGAGGATTACATATATGATATAGCTTGGTGGTGGAGCCTTGGAGATGTAGGGTTGTCTGTGTGAGTATTAGGAGCACCTCTTTCCCTCAGTCACAAAGTCTTCAGGTGAAGAGGACATGGCTGTGGTCAGTGGAAGAGAAGGCACACGAGAGACAAAGAAGGAAGAGAGAGAAAGGAAATCCAAGGTGAATAAAAGCAAAGACAAAGGTTAGAAGAGAAAAGAAGCACATTTAGCCTTTTTCAAACGTCTCAAGAACATTTGGGTTTGGGTTTTTTCTTTTTTATCTTATCCATAGAAAGTGAATGGTGTTGGGCTTTATAGTATTTGTGCTTGATAATCATAGATTGCTGAAGATTGGTCTGCATGAATACTCTGATCTTCGAGGTTACGCATATAACATACAATTTAGAAGACACTATATACAGCCTTAGTTTTTCTTACAAGATTTGAAGTATCTTCACCATCTTCCAAACACTATTAAAGTTATCCTCATGCTATTTGAGATTGTACCTGATTCTGTTAACACCAAAGTCATAGCACAGCAAATGACTGAAAACCTTTATAATTGATCCTATTCCTGTGCCTGAAGTTGATAAAGCTTCTGAGTCTAGATCCAGGGAACTGATACTACCATTAAAACTCAAACCAGTGCCTGGAAATTGGTTCACAGAACATTAGATCCAAGTGATGTTTTTATCAGTTTTCCAGCAGGAGAAAGCTTGCATGATCCATGAACTCAGAAACTTGAGTTTCAGCAAAAGGTAAATCCAATTATGTGGCTGCATGAAGCAGATTTTTTTTTTTTTTTTGCCAAATTGCCCAACAAATTTTTGTGCAAAGAACATCTAGTGATCACTGTTCCCTGGGATATATGTGAGGATACATCAGTCCAGATAAAGTCCTATTTCATCTCCTTTACTCAACAGTCTACTTTCTTTCAACCATCCATGGCTACAAAAATTCTTAGTTGTATGATTTTTGAAGAAGTAAAAGTCTATTTTTAAATTATTTTAACATTTTTATAACCCCTAGAGTTCTAGGAGAACTGAAATCATCCTCATTTTGGCAGAAGAAATAGACCCTGGGAAAGGATCATGACACAGCGAAATAAACAAAGCTTGGATATTACTTGCTGTGTGGTGTCGTGTCCAGTAAGGTCTCAACATCTGTGCACCTCTGATTTTCCCATTTAATGTGAAGGTGATAATGCAGACCTCATACACTGCCTGTGTTTTAATACTCATACGTGGGCAGGTATCTAGGGCCTCAGAGCTAACACTTCATCAAAGAGAGGTATCACCACCTACTCTTTCTCCCCCTCATTCTTCTCCCCACTCCTGAAGCCCAAAGCAAACATTTCAGAAAAAAACTGCCAGGGCAAATAAACATCCTCTTTAGCTCTAAAAATACAACTTCGAGAAACTCCCTTTGGCATTCCAGTCAGGGTGGAGCAGAAACACAGGTTTAATTCCACTCACAGATGATGAGGCTTCTAGACTGTTCCTCCTGAGACGCCATTCTGGAAAGGACTCTTGTCACAAAACACAGAGACCAATCCCATCCCAAAGGTCACCACGGCTGTCACCTCCTGTCTAGACTTTTGCAATGCTCGCAACCTGGACCTCCCACAGGGAACCATCCACTGACAGCAGATGACCCAGACGTGACAGCATGCCTGCTGGTCAGCCTGCAGCAAGCCCAGCACACACAGGCAGATTCCCAGGCTTGGCTGCTGTTTGACATCAAGTCCAATTTATGATCCGGGCTCTCGAATTAAATCACCAGGCAGTGATGAGCCAGCATGGCTGGGAGACCTTTGCATTCCACACAGCTGCTGATAACTCACTGGACATAGAGGTACTGGGACTCAATGCAGATATCTCTCTATGGAAGTCTGTTTTCAATTCCAATAACTGAACCCATGTGTGCTTCTAGTTAACCGTGTAGGTATGTGCTGCCCTGCCTTCCAAGACCAGTGGCTGAGTTTTGGGCCTTTTAAAGTTTTAAAGTAAGCTAAGCACATAGAATTTTATCTGGTTTTAAGCTCAAAAGTAGTTAAAATTCACATTTGTGCCCAAAATCTAGCCCCTTCCACAGGTCATTGTCTTGAATTGCTTAGAACTCAAAGTATACTACTGCCTACAAATCCAGAAGGTGTCACATTGGAATATTTTTCCAGTAGGGATGATATTATTGACATTTTCTATCAGCTCTTCTGAGGGGCGATAATACCTCGCTAGTCTCTGACAGATACCTCATTCAGTTCATCAAATTTGCTGACAAGAAGCATAAGATAATATAATTATGAATGCAACTCTCCCCAACAGGAGGTGCTGGGCTTAAGCAGACAGCCTGGGTCCGTGAGACAAAAGTTTCTTTAAAAAGATAATTGGCCTCTTCAGATTCATCAGCTTCAACTTTGACCAAGAATTAGGCTAACTGGATTATCATCACTTGGATTTATGAAGACAGGAGGCTGATCTTCTTATGCCTTGTCAATGTATCAATGTCTTTACTTTTATTTAGATGAATTTACCCATCAGAAAGAGTAGTGAAAACAGAGAAAATATGTCAAGAGTAAGAAAGCTCCGCTTCTCACAATGGAGAAACAATGCAAAGGACCAAGATGTACAGCAGATGCTGGGAAATGGGAAGAAAATGTTCAAAGGAGAAGGGGAATGAGCGAAGGGGAAAGAGAAGAGAACGCAAGGAAAAATGGAAACAAACCTTCTGTAAATACAGAAAGAAAGGGTTGGGGAAAAAGAAAAATCAAGGTGTATTATGTACAGGTACAAATTCCCTATAAAGGGTGTGATCAATTTGTATATTTAAAATGTACCAATAAAATTAACTTTAAAAAAAGAAACAAATCCCATAGAACCAGAGAGGATGCTATGGCTTATACATTGTGTCAACTGGAGCAGTCCAGAAGCCTAAGTGACTCAGCAACTCCACATCCTGGGGTGTAGAGGAAAAACCGTTACAGTTCTATGTTGCTCACTGTATCAATTTGAGAAGGTCAGAAGTTTAACTAAGTGATTCAGCAGGGGGCCAGGGTCCTCCCTTTGTAATATCCTCAGCCTGTGCACAGCAGGGCAGGCAGATGGTGTGAGTGCTCCACTCACCCCAGGGGAGCAGTCTGCATACAATAAAAGGCAAATTTGGAGGGGCTGATGGCTGGTTCTTCCGAGGAGCTCCAGTCTTCGCCTTCAGCTTGGACATCATCTCCCTGCTTCTCACACAGACTGTTCGGCTTCTGCCTGGGACTCTTCAGCCTTCATTGTAACTCTTCAGCCTTTGTCATAGACTCTTCCGCCTTCTGGCATGGATTCTTCAGTGATCTGTCACAGACCTGTCAGCCTTCTGATATGAACTTGCACTGGACACTGTAATAAGCTCCAGCCCTTGGTCTGGACCCTTAAACCTCTAGCATACAGACACCTCTGCACGCTCCCTCATCTGACTTTGTGGCTGACCACTGTAAGCCAATATCGTAATTTCTTACATGTTTGCATATCTTGTATTATAGCTGTTTTTCTAGTAAACTGTGACTGATACGGATTTTGGTACTGGCAGTGGCTCCAGAGAAACTTAATTATGATGATGGCATTCTTTAATGGCTTCAAAGATTCCTAGAGTTGGCTACACAATTTGATGAGACCTAAAGACACCATGGTCTCTCCTTCTACTTCTGTGGGACACACTGAGAATCCTTAGTGTAAACTGTTTGACCTACTATGCCATGTAGATCCATTTGATTATCCCAATTCACTGCTTGTGAGATGTCAGGCATGTAACAACTCTGAATATGACAATTTTAAGTTTCTTTGGAAGAGTAGGAAATATAATGATGCTGGATGGTTGGTCTTAGCACCCCTGGACAAATTACTGAATGAAAATGATGAGCTCAAAAGATCCACAGAAAGTCTAAGGTCTTCTGGCAGTGAGGACAAGCTGATAAAGCAAAATAAGGAGCTCAAAGATTCAAATTCCTAACTCCAGACACAGATAAAATTATAAGTTTCTCAGACTGCTGAGAGGACAGCCAGACACCAGCCTTTTCCAGTGAGTCGGCACCATTCACAGACAATGGGAGAAGAGAACAAGAAGTCATCAACAAGCAAGTCCTCCCTGTGAGTCAGTGCCATGCATGGGCCACTGGTGGGAGAGCCCGATGCCAGCCCCTTCTGGCACACAGGGTGGGAAACAAGAAGATCCACCACCACCTCCCCCTGCACTGGTGAGTGACCAGGTGATCCAGAGAAGCACAGGCTGCAATGATAGCTTATGAAGTAAAATGCAATTTAATGCTTGTAGTGTTTAGTGTTTCACTGACCTTGCAGGTCTAAAGCTGGTAGGCTGATCATCTATTCAGAGGATAACAATATGCAATGTATCATCTATGGGGGGGTCTCCTTCTGAAGGTGGTAGCTATTATTAATTCCCTATTGTCTTTTTTTGAAGTCCTGAATCATTTTCATTGTTTTATTGGGTGGGGTTTTGTTCTATTTTGTCTTGTTTGATTTTATTATATCCAGTGGCATGAGCAACTGTTTCAAAGATAACTAAATATATGATGGTAGCATTTTGGATTTACTACTATCTTGTTCTGAAGTCCTTTGTTGCATTCATTGTTTTGTTTTTATTGGTTCTAATCTGTTCTGTTTTGTTTGATTTTTACTATATGTGGAGGTATCTGCAGGTATTTTGAAAATGACAAGAGACATTATGGTAACCATTGTTGATTTCCTATTGTTTTGAAGTCCTATGTCACTGCACTGGTTTGTTTTGATTGGCTTCATTCTGTTTTATTTTTGCTTGGTTTTACTCTCTTTAAAATAAAGATAAATAAATAAATAAAAATTTCTAAGTGTGACTTGAAAGAAAATCTCCTCTCTTTTCACCACAAGACTGAGATTGCAGGAACCCAGAAACAGTCCCTCGTAATTCAACTGGCTGAACTGCAACTTAAGTTTAATGCTCAGCCTTGAAGGGTGTCTGAAGGAAAGGTGAGGGCACTGATCAGAAAGGAATGGGAGCCCATAAACTGGGGTGGAGATGTGTGGGAGGACCCTGAGGAAGCTGAGGAAATTGAGTTTCTAGGTGCTGATGAGATTTTTTTGCCAGAGGAAGAGATTTCTCCATCCACTGTGGCAGAGGTATTACCAGCTCCACTCTCTGTGATGCTGGCATCTCCCAGTATGCCTGGGGAAACAAATCCTGTGTTGACCATGCAGGATAACATCAATGCCCCTCAGAATGCACCCTCCTAGCCCATTTTGCCTCTAGACTCATAACCAGGCTTAAATCACAGAAGGCTCCTAAGCATGAGGTATATAGGATGACCCATGAGGAGGTCTGCTATTCTCCCAAAGAACTTCTTGAATTTTCTAACTCTTGCAAGCAGAAGCCTAATGAGCAAGCTTGGGAATGGATTTTACAAGTGTGGGATAATGGTGGAAAAAAATATACCTGGCTCAGACTGAGTTTGTTGATCTGGGATCATTAAGTAGAGATTCTGAATTTCATATTACAGCTCATGGAGTGAAGAAAGGTGTAATAGTTTATTTGGTTGGCAGAGGCATGGCTCAAAAGGTGGACCACTGTGAATGAGTTAGAGATGCCTGATATCCCATGGTTTACTACTGATGAGGGGATTCTGAGGCTTAGGGAAATGGGAATGCTGGAGTGGATCTGTCAAGTAAAACCTAACCCTCCATACTGGGATGATCCAGAAAACATACCCTTCACCAGCACCTTGAGAAACAGATTTGTGAGGGGGGCACCAGCACCCCTGAAGGGCCCTGTCATTGCTCTTCTCTGTATGCCAAACCTTACAGTGGGAACCACAGTTACTCAATTAGGACATTTAAGGGCAATGGGCTTGATTGGATCCTGGACTGTCAGAGGTCAAGTGGAAGCATCACCAAGGGCAGGGTACCTCTACCTACCATGATAGACAGCAGAAGTGGAATAATGGCTAGAATAATCTGAAACATGCAGACCTATGGTGCTGGCTGATTAGCCGTGGTGTTCCCAAAAGTGAAATAGATAGGAAGCCCTACAAAATTTTTACTAGATTTATATAATCAAAAGAACTTAAGGCCAAATGAACAGATGTCTACAGGCTCACAAGGAATCCAAATCCCTCAGGCAGTTTTCAGATTTGAGCCAGTTAACAGACCCAGAACCCCTTGAATGAAGGAGAGGCCAAGTCCTCTTAGGGAAGGATCTTGATGTATCAAAACTTTATGCAGTCAGCCTTTCTCCGAGCTTTCCCTTCTTTCCCCAAAGGGACATGAGGCCTTTTGCCTGAGCAACTGTCCACTGGGAAAAGGGCAATCATCAGACATTTCAGCAACTACCAGACACTGGTTCTGAACTAACACTAACTCAAGGGGACCCAAAATATCATTGTGGCCCTCCAGCAAGGGTAGAGGCCTATGGAGGCCAGGTGATCAATGGAGTTTTAGCAAAAGTCCAACTCAGAGTGGGTCCAGTAGGTCCTCAAATTCACCCTGTAGTCACTTCCCCTGTTCCAGAATATACAATTGGGATTGATGTACTCAGTACCTGGCAGAATCCTCACATTGGTCCGCTAACCTGTAATGTGAGGGCTATTATGGTTGGGAGGCCATTAGGGTTTCCTTTGCCTGGTAAAATAGTAAACCAGAAGCAGTATCACATTCCTGGAGGGATCCCAGAGATTACTGCCACCATCAAGGACTTGAAGGATGCAGGGGTCGTGGCTCCCACCACATCTTTTAATTCTCCCATTTGGCCTGTGCAAAAGGCAGATGGGTCTTGAAGAATGACAGTAGATTATCATAAACTGAATCAAGTGGTGACTCCAATTATAGCTTCAAAACCAGATGTGTTTTGCTTGCTTGAGTTGCTTAACACATCTCATGGTACTTGGTATGCAGCTGTTGATTTGGCAAATGCTTTCTTCTCCTTACTGGTCCATAAGGACCATCAGATACAATTTTCTTTCAACTGGCAAGGCCAGAAATATGCCTTCACTGTGTGCCTCAGTTATATTAACCTGTCAGCTCTGTGTTACAATTTAGTTTGTAGGGATCTTGATCGCCTTTCTCTCCTATGTGGTATCACACTGGTCCACTACATTGATGATGTTTTGCTGACTGGGCCCATTGAGCAGGAGGTAGCAACCACTCTGGTTTTTTTTGGTACAGCATTTGAGAGCTAGAGGATGGGAAATAAATCCAACAAAATTTCAAGGTCCTTCTGCCTTGGTGAAGTTTTGAGGAGTCCAGTAGTGGTATGGAGCATGTAGAGATATTCCTTTTAAGGTAAAAATATAAGTTGTTGTATCTAGCTTTCCCAACTACCAAAAAAGAGGCACAGCGCCTAATGGGGCTATTTGGATTTTGGAGGCAACATATTCCTCACTTAGGTGTCTTGCTCCAGCTGATTTACCAAAGCTGCTAATTTTGAGTGGGGCCCAGAACAAGAAAAGGCTCCACAACAGGTCCAAGCCACTGTGCAGGCTGCTCTGCCCCCAGGGCCATATGATTCAACAGATCCAAAGATACCTGAAGAATCAGTAGCAGGTAGAGATGCTGTTTGGAGTCTCTGGCAGGTCTCTATAGGTGAACTGCAATAGAGACCTTTAGGCTTTTGGAGCAAGGCTTTGCTGTCATCTGCAGACAACTACTCTCCCTTTGAAAAACAGGTCTTGGCCTGCTACTGGGCCTTAGTGGAAACTGAGTGGCTATGGTGGCAGGGACAGAGATTCTGCATGGGCTCAGCAACATGGACTCCCACTCACCAAGGCTGATCTGGCTACAGCCACTGCTGAATGCCCAGTACACCAGCAGCAGAGGCCAACACTGTGTCTCCAATATGGCAGCATTCCCGGGGGTGATCAACCTTCAACCTGGTGCCAAGCTGATTATATTGGACCACTTCCATCATGGAAGGGACTGCGCTTTGTTGTCACTGTTATAGACACATATTCTGGATACGGATTTGCCTTTGCTGCACATAAGTCTTCTGCCAAAACTACTCTCCATGAACCCACAGAATGCCTTATCCGCCATCATGGAATTCCACATAGCATTGCGTCTGACCAAGGAACATACTTTACAGCCAAAGAAATGAGGCAGTGGGCTCAGGCTCATGCAATTCACTGGTCTTACTATGTTCCTCATCACCCAGAAGCAGCTGGATTGAAGAAAGGTGGAATGGTCTTTTGAAGACACAGTTAAAGTGCCAGTTAGGTGGCAACAGTTTGCAAGGCTGGGGTAAGGTACTTCAAAATGCTGTATATGCTTTAAATCAATGTCCATTATATGGCACTGTGTCTCCCATAGCCAGGATTCATGGGTCCATGAATCAAGGGGTGGAAATAAGAATGGTACCACTCACCATTACCCCTAGTGATCAACTAGCAAATTTTTTGCTTCTTGTCCCCATGACCTTATGTTCTGCTGGCTTAGAAGTTTTGGTTCTGAGGGGAAAGACCTATACGAGGAAACACAGCAATGATACCATTAACTGGAAGCTAAGACTTCCCCCTGGTCATTTTGGTCTCCTCGTGACTGAGGAAACAAGCTAAACAGGGAGTCACAGTATTGTCAGGGGTGATTGACCCAGATTGTCAAGGAGAAATTGGACTACTACTCCACCATGGAGGAAAGGAAGAATATAGGTGGAGTGTAGGAGATCCTTTAGGGTGTCTCTTAGTATTACCATACTCTGGTATTAAAATCAATGGGAAATTACAGCAACCTAACATAGGCAGAATGACAAGTGTCCCAGAACCTTCAGGAAGGATGGCATAGGTCATTCTACCAGGGAAAGAACCAAGACCTGCTGAGGTGCTGCTGAAGGACAAGGGAATGCAGAATGGGTAGTGGAGGAAGATAGTTCTAAGTACAAGCTCTGACCTCATGATCAGCTACAGAAAGGAGGACTGTAATTGTATGTGTCTCCCCAGTGTGGTTCTAATGTAATATAATGTTGATAGCCTTAACACTGGTTCTTATGGACTGTTAAACTGTCTTGTAATATTCAAGCTGTGAAATGATGAGAATAAGTGTCACCCAAGGGAAACTCATCTTCCATTCTGGTGAGGGAATTAGTACATTTTCATTTGTACACAGGATAGTTATAACATGTTAAGCATAATTATAAGCACGTCTTTGTATCTGGAAACTCATTTAAAGAAATGTGTCTGGCTGCCAAGTTAACAAGGGGTGGACTGTTATGGTTTATACATTGTGTTAACTTGAACAATCTAGAAGCTTAACTGAGTGACTCAGCAGTTCTACAACCTAGAGTGTAGAGAACAAGCCATTACAGTTCTAGGATATTACTCACTGTGTCAATTTGAGAAGGTCAGAAGTTTAAGTGATTTAGCAGGGGTCAGACCCCTTAGTTTGTAACATCTTTCTCCTGTGCAAGAGGAGGGCAGGCAGATGGTAAGAGTGCTCCACCTACCCCAGAGGAGTAGACTGCATACAATAAAAGGAAAATGAGGAAGAACTGATTGTTGTTGCTTCAGAGAGGCTCCAGCCAATCAAAACAAAACAGTGAAAGTGATACAGGACTTCAAAACAAGATGATAGGACATCAACATTTGCTAACAAAATGCCTCTTGTTACCTTCAAAATAGCTGCCCATATCATCAGACACAATAAAATCAAACAACACATAACAGAATAAAACCAGTCAAAGCAAAGCAATGAAAGCAATATAGGACCTTAAAACAAGGTAATAAATAATTAATGACTACCACCTTCAGAATGAAATTCCTCATAGTTGTTAGCCTCTAAATAGATATTTAGACTACCAGTTTTAGGCCTGCAAAGTCAATCAAACAATTCAAGCATTAAGTTGTTTTGTTTTGTTTTACTTCAGAAACTATCATCTCAGCCTCTGTTTCTCTGGATCAATCAGTTGCTTATGGAGGTGCAGGGTTCTTCTTTCCTCCCAACCCTCACACAGGCTGGTTCACAGGAAGGAGTTGGCTTTTTGTTTCTCCTCCTGGTCCACATAGCTGCCACTGTATCACAGGAAGGGGTTGGCTTCTTGTTTCTCCCTGCAATGGCCCATGACATTTTATTCTGTTCCATTTTGTTTGATTTTATTATATCTAACAGTATGGGTAGCTATTTCAAAGATAACAAGATATATTAATGTAACCATTGTTGATTTCCTATTATCTTGTTTTGAAACCCCACATCATTTTCATTGCTTTAATTGATTTTTATACTGGTTTTTGTTTGTTTGATTGATTTTATTATGTTTTATGGCATGGGCAGCTACTTTGAAGAACAAGAGGCATTATGTTAGCCATTGTTAAATTCCTATTATTTTGTTTTGAAGTCCTGTATTTTGTTCACCGTTTTGTTTTAATTGGCACTATTCTGGGTTTTGTTGTTGTTGTATTCTTTTTAAAATTAAATATATACATATATATAATAATAGTGTAAATGTTAAAAATTATTACAGTAAAACACACACTGCCATTAACCCCCCTCAAAATATTCCATTTATTAACTCTAACAAACAAGTCCAGGAAAGAAAAAATATTACTAAGCATCTACTATGTTATAGAATACAAGTTAAGGTTTATGCACTTAAGAATTATCTCAATAATTCTTTTTTTTGGAGAAATAATATAGAATTTAAAAAGATAAACAGTAAGAAATCACTAGTTGATTAATTACATATTGTCCTCTTAGAAATAGTTGCTCAAGTTACAAAATTAAAGCATACAAAATAGACATTCAAACAGTGAGACTGTAAACAGCTACACATACATGATTCTTTATATGTATTTTTATCCTTTCTGTATTAGAGGGACATAGCAAGACAAAACAAAACAAATTCCTATAAAAACATGAAACCAAAAAGTCATATAAAACTACAGTACAAGGTGATCTACAATGGTTACTGTGTTGTCTCTCATTATCTTCAATAGAATTGTCTATATCATCAGGCATATTTGAATATAGCAGTATAATTGAATACAGCAGTACATAACAATATTAGTAAAAACAAAACATTGTAGACAATGTCAAATGTCAAAGGCAGGTAATAATCAAACTAGAGTGGGTATCCTAGTGACTCTTGTCATCTTCAGTGTAGTTCCCTATACTTTCCAACTTGATACTATCAATCATAACAGCTTTGAATAAAATCTGTCAATACAAAACAGCGATCCAACAAACCAAATTCAATTAAGATCAGTCATGGTAAAACAGTGTAAGTTATACAGAGCTTCAGATTAAGTTAATAGGAAATTAAGGATGATTACCATACTATATCCTGCTATTTTCAGGATAACTGTCTGTGCCCTTAAATCTAGTACAAGTGGACAAACTGGAACAGAATATAATCCATCTAAGCAGAGTGGTGTGAGTAATGTGGGTTTTAAATTCTTATACACTATTAACAATATCCTCTGCCTTCTTTCTTTAGACTATTCCTCCCCTTTCACTCCTACAGGGTGCTACACATTTTGGGTCACACCAACTCCCTCAGTTTTTAGATTGGGGGGCAACCTGCTATTTACCTAAGTGGTTCTGAACCTTCTCACTCCTGGACTTGATCTCACGTTGTATTCCTTTACCTACAAAAGCCTCCAGGTTTTCCTTCATCATAGCTGAGTAGTTCTCTACTGCATGTAAGTATCCTGTGTTTCCATCCTATCTGCAAGTGGTGGTTGAGTTGGTCCTATTTCTCTCTGGCTCCATGTCACATAGAGCATTGTTTTTTCATATTTGATTTTAGGTCCATAAACCCTCTCTCAGATTGATTATATTTCCTATACAGAGCATCTAGATGGGCCATACCTCCTGAACTACTCTGCCTGTATTTTTTTTTTAGTGTATCATGACCATCTATGTTAGAGATTCTAGCCATCCTTCTCTGCCTCATTTCTGCTATGCTATTTTTCTGCCTTTGTTTGTCTAGTTTTCTCCTTCATTCTACTCCCTGTCCCATTCATTGAGGCCTTTCTGCCACTGTTCCTGAAATCCTGGTTTGTTTGGGGTTTTTTTCTCTCTATCTAGAATGTCCTTCAGTATTCTCTGTAGGGTTGGATTGGTGGTCACAAACTCCCCCAGTTCCTCTTTGTCATGGAAGCATCTTATTTCTCCATTAATTTCTAGTGACAGTTTTGCAGGGTACATCAATCTGGGATGGAGGTTATTTTCTTTCAGGACTTGGAAGACTTTGCTCCAAGCTCTTCTTGATCTGATGGTCTGTGTTGAGAAGTCAGCCATGATTCTGATGGGCTTACCTTTATAGGTAATCTGTTTCTTATCTCTGATGGCTTTTAATATTGTTTTCATATTAAATTTCTGGTATCTTGATTATTATATGTCTGGGTGTAGCTCTGTTTTGGTTGTAGGTGGCTGGGGTTCTGTATGCCTCACACAACCGAATGTTCTTTTCTTTTCCCATGCTTGGGAAGTTTTCCTTAATTATCTCTGTGAATAGCCTTTGCAATTTGCCTGTATGTATTCCTGCTTCTTTGTTCACATTTCTTATTCTTAAATTGTAGATTCTCTTGTCCTCTTCTAACCTTTGTATTGTTACTGCCTGTTTCCTTGTTATTTTTAAGAGATCTTTCCTTTCATCATCACACACTGCCAACTTGTCAAGTTTTGATAGTCTATCCTTAGTTTCTTTTAAGGAGTTTTGCCAGCTTTCAATGGAGTTTTTAATTTCCTGGTGATTTTTTTGAATCTGCTTCATATATTCTAGATTTTCTTTATATTCTTTATCGAACATTTCTCTCCTTTTTTTGTGTTCCTCCCTTCTTCTGTCTGTGTCTTCTTGAGAGATGCTTAGTATTTCTTTTATTAATCTACTTATATCTTGCTTTACCTGATTTAATATTTCAGTTTTGAGCTCATCTACAAGGTCCCAAAGATATCTCTTAATGTCCATTGATGCAATGTCTGATGTTGCATGTCTGCTGCCCTCAGTCTCTTTTGTATTTCCCTCTCCTGGATCAATGTTTTCAGGGTTTTGGGCTGGGGGCTTTTTCTTGTTGTTTCTTTCTCTTGTCATGTTTTTGTTTTCTTCCATACAGGTGTATAGCAGAGGTCCCAGCCCCTTTCCATGTTGATTATCGTTCTTCTGAAGCACACTGGCAAAGGATTTCTGCCCTCTCCTGTTTGCTTTTGGTCATTGAGGTGTAGGTAGGGGCTGCCTATGCTGACCCTTCCCCAACGGGCCAGTCAATTTTGGGGGGCCTTCACCAGGTTAGTGTGTGCTATGCATCGGGAATCAGTTTGGGATGGCTTATTGGTTCCCAGCCAGGGCATGACCCAGGCCGAGCAGATCCCATGAATCTGCTCTGGGAAGAGAGCAACCAACTGAAATCACTGTCATTCCTAGTTCAGGCTCCTCCTGCCCAATTCCAACATGTTGTCCATTTGGTTGTGCCCTACCCATGGGGTGAGGGGTCTTATTCCCAGCACTCACCGCAGTTTAATGGAGGTCCCTTGCCAGCTCCATTCTCCATTGGGCTTGCCAGCCTCGGTCTTCAGCACAACTGGTTAGTTGCAGCGGCCCGGTTTTGTGTGCTCCAGTGGGTTTGGGCTGCTCTGGCCAGTCACAGTGGTGGCACGAATTCAGGTGGCTGGAGAGTGCTGTGGCCACTAATCTCAGCTTCTGCAATGTACCCTGGGACTGTGTGTTTGACCAGCTCTTTTGCCTTTGTTTTCTTCCTAGGTTAAGAGGATCCATCTCCCTCTGTCCAGACCTCTCCAGAGCATTTTATTACGGCGTGAATTGTCTCTCAGGAGAGGCTCTGTATCCTGTTGTCTATCAATCCACCATCTTTTCCTCCTCCTCAATAATTCTTCAAAGTAGGCATTTTCATCTCCATTCTTAAAGATGAGAGAACCAGGACCAGTAAGATTACCATATCTGCTGCTATCAAGATTCAATATTCCATACTTTCAATATGTAACTGAAGACTTAGAAGCACATTGACTATGACTAACAGAACATCTGATTGACAGTGAGTTAATAAAATAGTGTTTTCTATTTCTCAAATAATAAGAAATGTGGAATTAAGTAATCAAAGGTTTGTACCCTCAGTCAGTGCTAGATCCACTTCCATCCATTCTTGTCACTGGGCCACAAGGATCACAAGATGGCTGCAGGCCTAGATTTCAAACATTCCAAACTGGGTGAGGGTATATGTATTTGTGTGAAAGATATAGGAAGCTGATAGAAATAATGACATAAAACTGCAAAAACTTAGAAGTTCCTGGAGAAGCATTGTCTAATTTTCTCTTAGTCTGCCTTTGTCTAGAAAGGTAACTATGGAAGTCAAATGTTGGTACAGGAAAACTTGGAAACACAGCCACCACAAAGCTACCAATTTAGAAAGAGAAATGAGCTACACAGATCCAGTGAAGGTCCCTATAGTGAACAACAAGACACTCTGATTCCCAAGGAAACTTTCTTTAAAGAAACAAATTTAGCTATTGGTAAGATGGGCTCTCCTTTCAACCCTCCACGGGGAAGACTTGCCATCCATCTACACTGGCAACAAATGTTAATGCTATGAATTTGTGGGCAGAGTTAAAAACAACAAAAGTATGCAAAAGTGCTCCTTGTCACATATAACTGGCCCTCATTCTGTGAAGGCTGTGAGGTTCATCCTAGGTGATGTGCTTGTGAGATGACAGAACAGAATTTGGACTTCCAGGACCACATAGCTTGCAGCCTTACCTTCCCACCACAGCATACTGTATTCCATCATTAGAAAACCACAATTTTAAGGCATATTTTATTTCCTATAACAACTATGCATCTTTCACCAAGATATTCTTTCTTTTAGTCTTTTTCACTATCTCTTCTATCAAGCTTTCCTCTTTACCTTCTGTATCTTGCCTGTTATTGCTCTGTTTTATGCTAGAAGTTTCTTCACCAGATTGTAGTATCAGATCTCTGGGATAGCTATATTTCTTTACATTCTGCTAAAGTACCTTCCAGATGTCCCTGAGGAGTCACATTCTCAGCAGGCTTGTAGAATTAATGCTGATACACTTCCTGCTAGCCTTTCTATCACACAGGCTCAAGCAGACAAGGCAGAGTTGCTTGCAACATATAATTATAAAAAAGGATTTGATGTGCAAGAGTAGCAATTTCAAACATTAACTTTCATGTAGTCATTGTCCTTTTTTAGATGAGAAAGAGAGAAATAAATATTTCATATATATGTATTTTCATATGTATTTTTTCATTGAAAAATAATAACCTGGAGTTCCTGCTTACCTGTCAGATTTCTAAACTTTTGATGGGATTCTTCTTCTAAATTGCTAAAGTACTAGGGGAAAAAAAAGAGCATAACCTGCAGTTGATAACAAAGCCATCACTCTTGGGCCATGAGCGTGGACACATCAATAGTAGACCTTCAACAGTGGGAAGCGTGCTAGGTGAAGAGAAGCCAGTGGCTACGTGGGCTGAGAGAAGGGGAGGAACCAAGGTGATAAATATTTCTCAGGGATGGGTGAACAAGTTTAGCAACCTGGTGGTTAGATTCGGGTCTTCTGAGCACTTTCCCCAGATGTACACATGTCTCCTCAGACTCAGGGATCCAGGCCAAACAGGCAGAGCAAACCTGCTACTCTCACCTGCAGCCATGTCCCAGTGGCTCACAGGGACATGCCTGAGAAGCAGAGAATCATAGACCTAACAGGGCTGGGGTGGCCTCCCGCAAGTCATGTCCCTCTCAGATCTGTTCCTTCCTCTGTGAAATGAGGCGCTTCGATCACCAGTATTAGGACAACTCTGAGGCCACTTCCAAACCCAAAATGCAGTAGTTTAGAATCATATGCTCTGAACTCCATCCAGTTCACCCACAGAGGGGAGAGGGGAAAGTGTAGACTTGGCGCTGACTCTCACAGCCCTCGGGCTCATCACCGTCATGTTTCGGAGCTCGTTCTAGCACTTGGTGTATATCAGAGCAGGGTTTTCTTCTCTTTTCGTTCCTTTCTTTTTCTTGACTTCTCCTTTTTACCTTTTTATCAGTGTAGGTTTGTGATACAAAATAATTACACTCATTTTAGAGAAATACAGACACACACATATATATATATTCTTGATCATTTTTTATTCTCACCACACACCCTCCCCTCTCTCCTGTTTCCCAGACCTTCTTCCCCATCTTCAAAAACTTTCTCCCACCACTCACTGACATTCGTGTCCCTTCCTTCAAATGGGGCCTATGGTCAGATGGAAGAATGCAAAAAAGCATCCAATTATGAAACCATAAAACCTGTGCTTCATCTTTCTCATAGGTGGGAAGCCAAATGAGGTTTTTCCATCCTTTTCATGGAATCTGAGAAGGGAATATGCTCCCTTCAGTTCAGAATTTTTAGTTCAAGGCACCTTTAGTATCAACTGAAGCCAAAATAAATACCCAAGAGTTCCACTTATTAAGTTATTAAATCCAAACATTTAGTAAATACTTCAGGCCTAACAGTTAGGGCAGCTTGAAAAAATGCCATGTATAAATTAAAAGAAACATATATTTTTGAATTAATCTTCAATAACCACAATCACTCAGGTACTCAGACACTGGAATTAGATTAATTACTTTGGACACAATCACCCGCATTTCCTGTTACACATTGCTGGTTAAGTGCATTAACATTTAATCATGGCAACTACCAAAAACCCATCTCTGCTGAAACACAACTCCATCGAAAGCAGTGTAGCACTGTCTGGTACTAGAATCGGAGCTCACATCACGTCTGACACAGGCTACACCCTTTTCCTCAAAAGTTTTAAAACTTCTATCGTGGTGGTTCCCCTCTGATCTTGCTTTCAGTGATGCCTCTGGACAGACTTGAGACCCACAACTCTAACTCTTTTCAGGGAGAAATTTAAACTATGGTCATTCTGATTGCCTGGGCACTAGAAAACCAATGGGAGGAAAGATGGATGAAATATTGACGGGAACACAAAGGCAGCAGAGGGAAAGATACTAGAAAAAAAGCAAGGTCTCTCACTGCCCACCCAGGATAGATTTTATGAATACAGTTGACTCACTGGGAAAAATGGGGTAAAATACCTCCCCATGTCTATGCTTCAGGCCATACGAATATAAGAACAAATTTGCATGTATAATGTCTCCCCAATTAAATTAATACCAAGCAAGGAAATCTTATCACCTCAGTATTCCTCCAAACATGTAATTCAATACATATTGTTGTATTGAATTCCCTTACCCAGAACACTGAACTTAAATCTAATTGTTAATTAGTTAGAATGTGCTAATTAATTTGTTCTGACTTGTTTTACACCTTTGGAGTTAGGGCCCATTCTTATTTGAACGCTCACATGAGGACCTGATTTATGACTTTTTTTTTTTAAACTAAAGCCGCAAAGGGACAAAAAATGCCCAGCAATGAATAAAGTCCACAGTGTAGTCCCACTTGTTTTACCTGCAGAGTGACATCTGTGCAGGCCAATTCCTCGTCTTTTTAATGTGCAAGCTGCGGCATAGAAAAGAACTTCCCCGCTTCTGCTGGCCTTTGATCTAGCGATGCGATCACAACGCCAAGTGCATCATCTGTGCCATCATTTGCCAGGAAAACCTACCACAAAACTATTGCTATCTGGGAAGATTAAAAGAGTACATGTTTTTGTTTTATTGTTGTTATTTTATAGGGGTGCTGATAAAAATTACAGATTAAGAGACAAAATTAGGTAACTAAATGTGGAGTGGGATAAATGGCTTACATGTCTCTTGCGACTGAAAACTTTATTACTATTTCAATTTCAAGCTCTTAAGAGAGGCTTTTTGTTTGGTTGGTCTCTTTGTTGTTGTTGTTTTGGGTTGTTTTGTTTTGTTTTTTAAATCTAGTTACAACATTTTGCTCACAGCCCCAGAGCTAACCGTACTGTGCTTTCATCAGAAAATTGCCACTGATCGCCTGCATGGCCTTACCCCTCCCCAGTGGCTGCACATAACATACAAACCAGCTTTTAAACAAAATCCAAGGGATAAAGAATGCAGACCACAGAATTCACAAGCAAAGAGCTCCGCTGTGAGGGGTACCTGGTGACATACTGTGTGTGCTTTACGGCAAGGAAGAAATGGCATGAAATCAATATCTCAGATACCAAGGAAAATGAGTAATTGTTTTTGCCTAGAAACATAGTGTGGTTTTATAAATATCATATCCTTCACCCACATTTAACAGAAAGAGAAACTGAGGTCATCCAGGCTGACATGTTCAAAACCTGAAAAAATTTAATCTTTGGTTTAACCAAACATCCTGTCAACATTTTTATTCACCACTTTATCTTGCACAACAAGGCTTTGCTGTTACCAGTTAAAACTAGGAGAAACAGCACTGGGCTTGGGGGTTTGACTATTAATCCTGCTGGTTGACTTGATTGGATTGAGAGGTACCGAGAGAGGTGATGGACAGTGAGGGAGCTGACCTCCTCAGTGGACTAACTCAACCCGTTAAACAGTTCGCCCTGAGGAGGTGGGGTCTCGGGAAAGGAAGTAGTCATTGGGGTGTCTTTGAAGGGTATGAATTTTCTTTGGCTCTTTCTCTCCCTGCTTACGGGCTGCCTTCCTCAGCCACGCCCTTCTGCCATGATGTTTCTGACTCCCCACAGCCTAAAGCAGTGGAAGCGGCCAGTCACAGAGTGAATCAGAAGAGAGCTTTCCTCTTGTGGGTACTTTGTGTCAGGTACTTTGTCACAGTGGTGGAAAACTACTAACAGAGGAGAAGAATAAAAGCTTTAAATATCTTTCCATCTGAAGCCCAGAAGATCTGTTTAGCATTATCACACCTCTGGCTGGAGACAGATGACCCCTAGGGAAAGGCTTAGAAACCCTGGCACCAAAGGACATCTCAGAGATAACAGTGGGTCTCCTCAGACAACAGGAGTTGGTGAGAAATGCATTTCAAAGTGAGCATGCCATTCTCTTTCCGTAAATGTGATCCACCTTGTCATTCCCATTATAAGTACATACATCTTCTCCCATCCTAATTCTCAAGCTTCATTGGTTTGATTTGATTAGCTTTTATCATGGATCAAATTTGGTCAATCAATTTCATATTTTCTTCCTGATTTCAATGAGTTGGAACTAAAAATGTAAAAATTGGACTATTTTCAACCACAATTCTTCAGATGCCTACACACCAGGACCACAGGTACTTTTTTCTCAAGTATTAATTGTGTAAGGACAGAGAGAGCAACAACGAATCACAGTACAGACCCTGTGAACAGTTTTTATTTGAACCTGCGAGGCTTCCCAGCTGGTGTTTGTCAATTTTAAAACAAGCCTTAGAAATCAAAACTTGTATGTCATCTATTGTCTTAGGTCAGGGCCTCCTAGAGACAAAGCCAGAGACAAGGATTTAGATACCAGAGATTTACTGGGAATGTGAACTTCACAAAATACCTGGGAAGGATGAGGAACCAGGAAAGGAGGGAGGAAGAAACAACCTTGACCTGTCTATAGGTGGCAGTGTGTTGGGGGAAGGAGACCCCTCTGGGGTGTAAATCCTACCACAGAGCAATCCTTTCTCTCTGCAAGGAACCAGACTTTGCATGCACTGCCACTCACTCGCTGAGTGCTGGAGGTGCTGGTCCAAGGTCGGCTGGTCCAGGAATCACTACAAAGGCAGCCACAGCAACCAAGGGTAATTCGCAGAGTACCTTAGCAGGCCAAATGCAGCATCAGAAAAGCCTGCTAGAAAAGGAAGCTTCCTGATGGCACCAAGAGCATCTTCCTAGCATTCCCATGTGTGGTCTCAAATGGGGACTTTTTAGGATACAAATTCCTGGTCCCCACCTCAGACCTCCTGAATCAGAAACACTGCTCTGGGAACAGCAAGCTATCTGCACGCACCTTCCAGATGCTCCTGATGCACTCACTGGATGCCTTCCCACCAGTTTCTACAAATCACAACATTGTTCCCCATAGTCTTAGGTTAGTGCAAAAAATGCTCAAACTTGGAACCTCCTGAAAAATGTTTTGATTCAGATTTCTACAAAAAGCCTTCCCTATGAACAATGTCCAGCTTCAATTAATCACACATGTTTCCACCCTTGGTTTTCCTCTACTTTCCCGTTAATTATCTGGACTCTTTCCATGACTTGAGAGCTCTAAGAAATCTCTTCCCTGGAGTCTTTTTTAAGAAGATTTAATTAGTTTCCCTCATTCATAGGGTCATCAAGTTCTCCTCCCACCAAAATCCAGATTTATAGCCCAATAAAGATGTGTTTCCTTACATCCTTTACTTTCTGGAATACTACACTGGCATTTTGCAATCATTTTGCTCTGAATGAGATCTACTTTTCCTGAGTGTCATAGTTACGATGTCCGCCAAAGTTTCATGTGCTCACAGGTAGGGCTTTGGGAAGGTGACCAAATCATTCAGGAGGGATAATCATCGTGGTTCAGTCCGCAGACGAGCTCACGGCTCAATTGCTGTTAGGAAATGGGGTCTGCTGCCAAGATTGGGTCTGCAGGGCTCAGCCCGGAGGGTTTGTCTCTTCCTTGCTCCTGCCTCTCCCTCCCTTGCTCTCTCTGCTTCCTGCTGCCTTGCCACATGCTGCTTTTCCTCTGCCACACTCCTTGCTATGCAGGGACCTTGGAGCCAGCTGACTACAGACTGAAACGTCTGCACACTGTGAGCCAAAATATGTTTTTCCTCCTTTAAATTGTGGGTGTTGGCCATGGCATCTCTGTGATGAGAAAGTAAGTAAGACACAAAGGGCAGGAAAAAGAGGCATCCCGCAGTAAACGTTTCTTTGGGGAAATATAATCCCAGATGACTAGTGTGCTTTATTACTTCTCTCCCAGAGAACAGGGAGTAAGACGTAATTTGAAAGTGACTTTTTTTCCACTTTTTTTTTCAGTACTGGAGACTGAACCCGAGATTGTCACATTGAGTTACATCCCCTTTGTATACTTTGAGAAAGGGTCTCACTGAGTCAATAAGCTGCCCACACTATGTTTGAACTTGTGATCTTCCTGCCTCAGCCTCCTTAGGGAGAGAGATAACAGTTACATCCCATCATACCCAACTTCAACTGTGACTTTTTCTTGTCACAGTTGAAACCCTTTCATCAGTAAGCTTGATTGTGTCAGCCTGATTGACCAGGAGGTTGGTAGAGCACTCTTCCAGGTCTGTCTATATGGATCATGGAGATGTGGCCTTGGGGCCTGTGTCAGTTCTCCCACCTCTTTGACACTGTTCTGTCCTGCCTGCTGCCTGGTCACCATGAGCTAGGCATTTTTACTCTCCATATGCTTTTGTCATAATATTTCTTTCTTGGAGCTTGACCATGTACTGAATTCTCTGAACCCACCAGCCAAAATAAACCCCTCTTCTAGGTTGTGGGTGTTGGATAATGGGCCCCAGCAACCAGAAATCTAGTGCAAAACCTCTACTTGGGTATTATACTACACACTGGGAAATATTATAAATATTGTTTATAAAATTTCTTTTTTAGAATTATTTGTGTTTCTTATTATTGATGCTTTGTGAGCTCTTTTGAACATAGAGGAAATCCAGGAATAATGTGACCAACATTTGCATACTTACTGTGACTATTAATTATGATTGTCAGCGTCACTGGATTAGAAAACATCTAACAGATGAATAGAGCACACTTCTTGGTATGTCTGCAGGGTGTTTCCAAAACAATTGGTACATAGGCCCGCAACCCGGGGGAGGTGGGGTATCCGGACTGTGAACGGCTCCTTTCAATGGGCTTGAATCCAGGCTGGGATGGGAAGGAGGTCTGCCTGCATTTGAAAGTTCAGTTCTGCTTGAGCAGGTAGGCCTTTGGTACTTCCATCACCTAGGGGCATCAGACTCCAGCTTCTTCTGTCTTTTAATGCAGATTCGTACCAACAACTCTCCAGGAAACTTCCAGGCCTTCGACCTCAGCCTGGAACTGCACCCTTGATCCCTCCTGTCCTGCACTCTCGCTTCTTGGATTGAGCAGCTACTGGATCCTCAGCGACTTGCTCATGGAGAGAGCCACTGTGGACCCTCCCACCTCTGACCCTGAAGCCTGCCTGATAAGTCCCCCTGCATAACACGTGGTAGGTCTATGGTTGGTAGATGTTTAAATTAAAAATTAAAAATCACATTACCATAAATTCCCCTCAGAATATTCTGCTTCACTTCAACACACTGCTGCTCTGCTGCTCTCAGAAGCAGCTCTGGAAGTTTCTTTCTTGTTCCTTTTTGGGACCGAATGTCCTGAATTAATTCAAAACAGTCCCAGCAATTTCTGTCCAATAAAAATATTACCGTGTTTCTTCATCCATCTTCCTATTGAATCAGGCTCTGTGTGACTTCTGGCTCTTCCTCAAAGCCAAGATGACAGTGAAAGTTACATGAGTAAGTATAAGCTATTGATCCTATTCCTCTAGGGAACTTTAACCAGTCCATATTTTGGTACTGAGACTGGTTCTAGAGAAACAGAATTGTAAGGACAATTTCTTTAACAGGCTTGGTGGTTTCCAGAGCTAGATCTCTAGTTTGGTGAGACCTACAATTGCTGTTGTCCCTCTTTCTGATCATACAGACTGCCATGGTAATCCAGTGTTAGAATAGAAAACGCAGATCCACTCGATACCTTTAATTCACCATTTGTTATATGCAAGGACTTTAGTGACACAATAACTTTACACATTTCTGGAAGACTAAGAATTATAATGATCTTGGCTTTTGGTTCTTAGTGGCTCTGGACAAAGTAATAAAGGAAAAGAATGAACTCAAAGGTGTGTATTTCCCAATGTGCATGACCAACCCAGCAGTTTCTCACTGTGTCCTGAAGGAGAATATTCTCACCTGTAGCTGTAGGGCTAACACTGAGGGGCGGGGGTCCTTCTCACAACACTGGCTAAACTGAAGCTCACACATAATGCTCAGCCTCCAAGGGCTCCAGCTGTTGAAGTGAGGATGCTGATTGGAAAAGCGGGAGACCCTGTAAATTGGGGTGAAGATGGAGACCATTGGAAGGATTCCTATGAGGCTGGGGACATTGAATTCCTAAATTTTGATGAATTTATCTTGCCAGAGGAAGAGACTTCCCAACCCTCTGAGGCAAAGGCACCTCCACCCCCCACACCCTGGCCTACTGGAATTTCTACTTTTGCTTGAGGAGATGGACACTTCACAGTCTATGGAAGCAGAGATGACTGTCCCTGATGCATTTCCAGGCCCCTCAGTGCTGGTGCTGCTCAAGACCCAGGCTCACTGGTCATTTCTGCCCCAGGACCACACCCATGGTCAAATGTCTGAAGGCTCCCAGAGATGAGGTACACAGTGTGACCCACAGGGAGAAATGCTTCACTCCCCCAAGAAGTTCTTGAATTTTCCAGTTTTTACAGAGGTCTGGGAAAGTGGATTTTAAGGGTGTGGAAAAATAGTGGAAGAAACATAAAACTATTTGGGGCTGGATTTCTTGCAGTGGGTCCATCAAGCAGAGATACTGCTTTACTGCTGCAGCTGGTGAGGTTAAAACACTGCGCTAAGTTTCTTTAGCTGGTTGATTGAAATGTGGATCAAAAGATGCAGGACCATGAATGAACAGGAAGAGCCTCATATTCCTCAGTTTACTGTTGGTGAGGTTACTGATGGAAATCCTGCTGGGGGCCTCCCAGGTAAAACCTACAGCCCTGCACTGGGAAGGTACAGATGTACCCTTCACTACTAAGACCCTAAGCAACAGGTTTGTGAAGAAGGGACAACCTGCATCTTTGAAGAACTCTGTCACTGCTCTACTCTGCATCCCAGACCTTACGTGGGGACCAAAGTCACTCAGCTGGAAAACTTAAATGCAGTGGGTAAAATTGGAATCTGCAGTGCTCAACCACAAAGACTAGGTGAGTGTACTTAGCATAAATAGCAGAATATGCAGGGCAAGGTCAGAAGGGTCTAATTCTGGACCTATGGCACTGACTAATTAATCATGGTGTTCCTAGAAGTTTTATGGATAGAAGTTCTAGTTCTACTAAACTTCTACAGGATCCACCTAACCATAAAATTTCAGGGCAGGGCTGGGGACTTAGCTCAGTGGCATAAGCACCTCCCTGGTGAGCACAAGGTCTTGAGTTCAATCCCAGTACCTTCCCATGCCAAAACAACTTCAGGACACAGCTCAAAATTACCTAAATTAAAAAACAGAGATTTGGAGCCAAACAATTCCCAGAATTAATCCAGTCTATGGATCCAGAATTCCTTGAATCAAGGGGTGGCAAGTTCCCCTTGAGGAAGAACCTTAGTGCACTATCAAAACAGATAAACTGTTCATCTTTGTGCCATCATTCCCCAAAGAGACCACCAGCCTTTCACCGGGTAACCATTCACTGAGGAAAGAATATAATCAGCTCTTCAGGAACTGCTGGCTGCTGTTTCTACATGGACACAAGTTCTCAGAGCTTCAAAACATCACTGTGGCCTCCACTAAGAATATGCACCTATGTAGCTAAGTGACCGATGAAGTTTTAGCTAAGGCTCAACTCACAGTGGGCCCCCATCCTGTGGTCATTTCCCCAGGTCCAAAGTGTATAACTGGGATAGGTGCATGTGGTACTTACCAGAATCCCCACATTGGTTCCCTAAGCTGAGAGGTGAGATCTACTATGGTGAAAAGGCCAAATGAAAGTCATTGTAGCTCCCTCTGCCTAGGAAAATAGAAAATATTACATTCCAGGGGAGATTTCAGCAATTAATGCCACCCACAAGGACTTAAAAACACAGAAGTGGTGGTTCCAACCACCAGCCCGATTTTTTCCTGCATAGAAAATGAGTGAATCTTAGAGAATAACAATGAATTATCTTACGTTTAATTAAGCAATTACCCCAGTTGTGAATGCTGTGTGAGATGTAATCTCTTTGCTTGACCAAATCTTCCATTACTTGGTATTAAGCTATGAACTTGGAAAATGCCTTTTTCTTCATAGCTATCCATAATTTTCTTTCACACAGCAATATACCTTCATCACCTTGCTCACAGTTATACTATAATTCAGTTCATAATTTAGCCATAATTTATTTCACAGGGATCTTAACTCCCTTTCTCTTCCAAAAAGTATCACACTACTTCCTTACATTGATGACATTATGCTGATTGGACCAAGTGAGCAAGAGGTAGTAATCACTCTAGTTTTGTGAGTAAAGCATTTGTGTATCAGAGGATAGAAAATAAACCAATTAAATTTCTAGAGCCCTCTACCGCAGTGAAATTCCTAGAGTCCAGTGGTCGGAGGCATCCTGGGATACCCCTTATGGGACAAGTCATTGCATCTGGCCCCTCCTACAACCGAGAGAGAGACAAAAGCTTAGTAAGTCTATTTGGAGTTTGCAGGTAGCACATTGCTCACTTGGGCATTGTGTTCCAGAGTTTTGAGCAGGGCCCTGCTACAGGTCCAGGCTCTCTGTCACTTGACCTGTGTGATCCAGCCAATCCAATGTACTTGAGCTGTCAGTGGCAGACAGGGATGCTGTTTGGAATCCCTGGCAGGCCCCATAGGTGAATCATATGGGAAGCCTTTAGGATTTGGGAGCAGGGATTTACCATTATCCAAAGACAACTGATTTTTTTTTTTTTTTTTTTTTTTTTGCCTTCTCCTGGGCTTTAGTGAAAACTGAAGGCCTGACTAGGGACGCCAAGTTACGTGAGCTGCCCATCCTGTAATTGGTGTTATCTGACCCACTGAACCATAGAGTTGGAAGTGCACAGCAACAGTCTGTTATTAAATGGAACTGGGATGCTGGGGCTGAGAGGATCCCATCAGGAAAAAGAAGCCAATTAGCCCTTCTGGTAAGCTGCACAAGCCAGGCAGGACCCAGGAAGAGAGAAGCCAGGTAGCACCTCCCGTGAGCTGACCAGTGCACAGGCTGAGAATCAAGAACTTCCCCCAAACCCTATGGGCAACTGGCTGGTTCAGAGGACAGGGTGAGCTGATAGCAACTGAGGTACAAAAAGCGACTGAATGCTTGTCCAGTTTGGTTGACTTTGCAGGCCTGGGCTGGTGGTCTGAGCATCTATTGGGAGGATGATGGTATGCAGTATAGCAAATACGGGGATTGCCTTCTGTCCTGTTTCTGAAGTCCAATATTGTTCTCACTGTTTTGTTTTGTTCCCATTTATTGTTTTGCTTTATTTAATGTCCTGTTTTGATTGGTTTTATTCTGTTTTGTTTGGTTTGACTTCATTATATCTGATGGAATGGGCAGCTACTTCAAAGATAACAAAAGCAGTCCTCAGAGGAAAATTTATTATGATGGCCATTGAAGCAAATATTACACTAGTACCAAAACCTGAGAAAGACCCAACTAAAAAAGAGAACTACAGGCCAATCTCCCTAATGAACACAGATGCAAAAATTCTCAATAAAATATTGGCAAAAAAGATGCAGCAAATCATCAAGAAGATTATACACCATGACCAAATGGGATTCATCCCAGCCATGCAAAAGATGGTTCAACATATGTAAATCAATAAATATAATCCACCATATCAATAGAGCCAAAAGTGAGAATGACATGATCATTTTTATAGATGCAGAAAAAGCTTTTGATAAGATCCAACATCCATTCATGATAAGAACCTTACAGAGAATTGGAATAGATGGTCTCTACCTCAATATGATAAAGGCCATCTATGACAAACCAACAGCCAGTGTCATATTAAATAGCCAAAAACTGAAAGCCTTTACTTTAAAATCAGGCACAAGACAAGGATGTCCCTTATCACCGCTCCTATTCAACACAGTACTGGAAATACTAGCCAGAGCGATTAGACAAGAGAGAGAAATAAAAGGAGTAAAGATAGGAAAAGAGGAAGTTAAACTATCATTATTTGCAGACCACATGATACTCTACATAGAAGACCCTCAAAACTCCATTGAAAGACTCCTAGGTATAATAAGTAAATTCAGCAACATAGCTGGATATAAAGTCAATACTCAAAAATCAATACCATTCCTATACACTAACAACAAAACCACCAAGAGAGAAATAAGAGAAGCCACACCTCTCACACTAGCATGCAAAAAAAATGAAATACTTAGGAATTAATTTAATGAAAGAATTAAAAGAGTTATACAGAGAAAATTATAATACCCTGAAAAAAGAAATTGAAGAGGACCTCAGAAAATGGAAAGATATCCCTTGTTCATAGATAGGAAGAATAAATACTGTGAAAATGGCCACTCTCCCAAAATTGTTATACACATTCAATGCAATCCCAATGAAAATACCACTAACATACCTCATAGATCTAGAGAAATCACTCCTAAAATTCATTTGGAACCAGAAGAGACCTAGAATAGCAAAGACAATTCTAAGCAGCAAAGGCAAGACAGGAGGCATCACAATCCCTGACTTGAAGTTACACTACAAAGCTACTGTAATAAAATCAACATGGTACTGGAATAAAAACAGACCTGAAGATCAATGGAATAGACTAGAAGATACAACTATGAACACATTCAGCCACCTTATCTTTGATAAAGGGGCCAAACATGTTCACTGGAAGAACAATAGTCTCTTTAATAAATGGTGCTGGGAAAACTGGCTATCCATATGCCGAAAACTAAAACTAGACCCATGCCTATCACCATGTACTAAACTAAAATGTAAATGGATCAAAGATCTAAAAAGATCTAAATATTAAAACAGAAACACTAAATCTGTTGAAGATAAAGTAGGTAAAAATCTTGAAGCCATAGGGGTTGGTAGAGAATTCATGAACAAGAACCAAACCACATGGGAAATACTTCCCAGAATCAAATCACTGCGATCACATCTTATTAAAGAGTTTCTGCATATTGAAAGAAATCTCCAGCAGAGTGAAAAGAAAATGCACAAACTGGTAAAAAAATCTTAGTGAACTGTCCCTCAAAGGACTTCTGTCTAGAACTTATAAAGATTTTTTAAAAATCAGACCCTGAAATTCAAAGACCCAATCCAAAAATGGGCATCGGAGATGAACACACAGTTCTCAGATGAAGAAATATGAATGACAAATAAATACATGAGAAAATGTTCATTATCATTGGTCATTAGAGAAATGCAAATTAAAACCACACTGAGATTCCATCTCACCCCAGAAAGAATGGCCAGGATCAACAAAACTACCAACAACAAATGCTGGAGAGGCAGTGGGAAAAAAGGAACTCTTCTGCACTGTTGGCACGAGTGTAGACTGATACAACCACTGTGGAGGTCAGTCTGGAGATTCCTCAAAAAGCTGGGATTGGAAGTCCCATTTGACCCAGCTATTCCACTCCTAGACATATTCCCAGAAGAACTAAAAACATCATACCACAGTGATATATGTGCACCCATGTTTATAGCAGCACAATTTGTAATAGCCAGATCTTGGAAACAACCTAAGTCCCCACCAACTGAGGAATGGATAAAAAAATTGTGGTACAATGGAGTACTACTCAGCTATAAAGAATGATTACATTGAGATATTTATAAATAAATGGATGCAACTTGAGACCATACTCATAAGTGAAATAAATCAAACTCACATGTGTAAATACTGTATAGTCTCCCTAGTGTAAGAAATGGTAAGAGTACATAAGATTCTATGGTATTCATGGTTCCCCATTATATTGCTTTGAAGTCTTATAATGTTTTCATTAATTGGTTGGAATGGTTTTATTCCTTTGTTTGACCTTATTATGTGTGATGGTATGAAAAGCTACTTTGAAGAAAACAAGACATTATGGCAGCCATTGCTGATTTAATATCACCTTGCTTTGAAGTCCTGCCATGCTTTTGTTCTTCTATTACCATTGGTTCTATCATGTTGTGTCTTATTGGATTTTAATATGTGTAATAGTATAAATAAATTTTTTATGGAAAATGAGATGTTATAGTAGCCATTGTTCATCTTCTGTTATTTGGTTCAGAAGGCCTTGCAATAGTTTCATTCTCTTGAATGCTTTTATTCTATTATGTTTGATATTATTATGTGTGAAGCTATGCTCAACTATTTCAAAGAAAGAGATATTATGGTAGCTACTCAAGTTGATATACAATTATCTTGTGAAGTGCTGTGTTGCTTGCATTGTTCTGTTCTGATCTGCTTTATTCTGCCATCTTTTGTTTTATTCTCTATAAAATAAAATTTAAAAAAGAATTTAAAAATTACAAACCCAATATAAATCAACCTTTTAAGTAAATAGTAGATTTGGAGGTAATGATTTCAGCATATCATAAAAATAATTAATATATAGAATATTTAACAATCTCTTACAAAGTAATATTTAAAAGATAAATCATTCCTTTTCACTCAAAAATGTGTATCAGAAAAACTTCTAATGATATAAAATTAATATGGAAGCTTGTTCTTTTGTTCATTTTTTGGAGACAAGGTCTTGCTATGATGGTTTAGGTTGGCCTTAAACTGACTATGCAGCCCATGTTGGCCTTGAACTCACAGCAACCCTCCTGTCTCAGCCTCCCAGGAGCTGGGATTACAGGCTTGCACCAACTTGCTCAGCAGGACATTGATTTGTAAAATCTGTATAATTCATGGGAGATGAAGCAGCAAAACTTATAGACTGAGTCAAAAAATACTGAGAAATATTTGGCATAAGTACATGTAGATGATAAATATATATTATGTATATTATATTATTGTATTAGATTTCTATTTCTCTGTAACAGTCTGCCCAAAAATTCAGTAGTTTAAATGACAAACCTTTATTATCTGACATAGACCTTGAGAGTCAGGAATCCAGTAGCAGATTAGCTGGGTGGTACTGGCTAAGAGGCTCTCATGGAGTTATAGTCAAGAAGTCAACCAAGGCTACAGAGATCACAAGACTAGCTGGGACTAGAAAGTACCTCTATTCCTAGATCACGTGATAGTGATTGGCCAACATCAGGTCCTCAGGGCCTGGAGGCTGGAGGCTTCATTTCCTTCCTATATGGGTCTTTCTGTAAGGTGCTTAAAACATGGTAGCTTATATCCCCTGGAATAAGAGAGACAGAGACAGAGACAGAAACAGACAGAGGCAGGCAAATCACTAAATCCAAACCACACACTCAAGGGTAGGAAACTACAACAACATGACTACCAGAAGACGGGGACTATCCAATGCCATCTTGGAAGCTGGCAGTCATAATTATTGTAAATTTAAATACATTTATAAATTGTAAAATATGCTTTGAAATATAAGTTGCATATATTTCTTAATTAAACATTTTCTAAATCTAAGATTCTCTTAAATACTGTTCAGAATTTTTCATGAAGAATGGTAATTTCAGTTTGACAATTTATTGATTAATGTTTAGCAATTATTCTTATCTTCACAGATGTGGTAATTCCACGTGCATTTTGCCCCTGGCATTAATAGGGATCTTTATTCAAATGCATTCAGGAACAAGAGATGAAAAGGAGAAAAAGGAGATGGGAAAAATCATTGGCTTTGCAAGGACAGGAAGGGATGGGAAAGAAAGGAATGAAAAACAAAAGAGAAAAGAAAAAAAGAATTGAATGTATTATGTCCATGTACCAACTCTCCATGATAATTATAATCATTATGCACTTCAAATGTGTTCTAAAAAAAAATAATGATTCTTAAAATTTCTACATAATTTAAAATGTAAAAGTAGAGTAAAGGGATTACTTCAAAGATTGGGGTGGAAGCCAGAGGGACAGGAATGAAAGCAAAGAGGTGAAAGAGGATGAACAAGCCTGACATCCACATCACTATCAGCTGTTGGTCACATTGAAGGGAAATTAGTTACTAAGCGCTACAGTTTGGATCTTGAACTCTGTCCCAAGGTCCATGTGTTCAAGACTTGGGCCCCAGCCCATGACACCACTGGTACTGGTAGAACCTTTAGGAGGTGCAGCCTTGGAGGAGAAAGTTAGGTCCTTGAGGACGTGCCCTTAAAGGGGGTATTGGGATCCTAGCCCCTCCTATTTCTTTCTCTTTGCTTCTAGCTCACCACGAGGTGGGCAGCTTGGCCCCCAGCCATCATACGCTGCTTCACCCCAGCCACAAAACCCAGAATGCCACCCACCATCAAATGAGACTTCTGAAACCATAAAAAAAAAAATACTTCTACCCTTGTAAGTTTATTATCTCAAGTATTGCATCACAGTAACAGAAAACTGACCAATACAGTAAGCATCAGCCACTAAGACTACATTCTCACTGCTACAGTCACATTTGACATGGGAGCAATGGGCAGAGTTAGGTCAATCAGGTCAGTCAACCTTTGTAAATGAGACTCCAGATGTGTCCAGTTAGAAACTATGTTAAGACAGGTTATGCTCAGAATTGTACAACATTACTGTTAGAGGAAAAAGAGGCACAGCTGAGACCCCCAAGGTGGGCAGAGTTTCAGCAATGTGTAAGGATTTTATTGCAGCCCAGGTGAGGCTGGGTCAAGGATGAAACGATCAGGGCAGGAGAGCATGTTTTATAGGATGAGTCAGGGCTGAGAGCATGTTTTATAGGAGAGTTCAGGTAGGGGAGTGGGGCACAGGGGAGGGGATACAAAATTCAGGGTCTTTGAGGAGGAGGCTTGAGCCTGGCTGATAAACAGGGTGGTGTTTGGTGTTGGGTACACAAGGGTGCTGGCAGGCGCACAACATGGCTTTATGAATCAGCTCTCTGCAGGTTGTGCTGTGTGGGGCAGCTGCTGGCTTCCTGTTGATACTTCCTGCTGGTCTGATTCACAGATCTGCTTGGGGCTCTTTTCTCTCCTGGCTAGGGGAGGGTCTGGTCTGGAGACCTGACAATTTCCAAACAGTGGTAATCCCTGCATTATAATTGCTACAGCTCTTTAGAGAAACTAATTCAGCCTCTGTTGCCTACAACATATCATGAGCTATGACGACATCTACTTCTTTTTTGGCTGCCCATGTCTGACTGCTCCAAAGACTGTGTATCTGTGCTCCATTTACGTGGCTATGCATCATTTGTGCTGCTGTGAGTTTTGACTCTTAAATTTGACAGCTGTAGGGGTTGTGCATGTAACTCAGAGATAGAGTAACCGCTCAGCATGTGAGAGGCCCTGGCTTCAATCCTCAGCACTCCCCACAGCCCTGCAAAAAAAATTATGACATTTTCTTTGCTTATCTTTCATGCACTCTCTTTCTGAGACCTAGATAAGGGGCATGTGTATATTAGATTACCAGCACCTACACACTTTTCTATCTAAGTGCTAATCTCCAGTTCATGGTGCCTTGACTTGATGTGATCTTATTACTTGCTAGACCTAAGAGATGCATTAGAATCATTTGTTGGTACCAGGGATTGAACTCACAACCTCATGCTTGCCAGGCAAGCACTTATGCCACTGAGCTAGATCTTTGAAATAGTCATCCATGTCTTAGTTTCTATGCTTATAAAATTGAGAAATACAGCTTTACCCTGAGGATTTTTAAAGAATAAAAATCTGGTAATGCATGTGAAAAATTTCTGGAAACAGTGTTTATTGATATATTATTACTTTATTATTGTCATTGATCATATTAGACATAATTTGTATCCCATTATAATAAACCCCAAGGATTTTTAGCCTATAATGGCTGTTCATTGCAAGAAATATCTAGTAAATATATACAATGACTTGAGGCTTGGGAATATCATTGTTAGCTCAAAGTACAGAATACAGTAATAAATTTATAAAGCTTGGCTTACAGTAATGTAACTATAATTAAATCTTAAAACACTTGAATATCTCAGTTTTAAGTTATGAAACTGAAGAAAAAGTGGTAGCCAGGAGGCATGACATGGAATCAGCACACAAGCATTTGAAGGCTTTACATCCTTCGATCTATTATGTGTCCAGGTGTAAACAAGACTGTATAAGCAGCTAGGAGACCTGGGTTCTGCCCACAACAAACTCAGCGACTATTTGAGGGACCTTCATTCCCAAGACACTTCACACTTCCTTACCCATGAAAGATAAGTATTAGACTAGGTCTGGGTATCTGGATTACATTTTATGACAATCTAAGAACTCCAGAGGCTCAGAAAAGGGCTGAGGTACTGTGGAATATGTGGGGCTCGGGAAACCTGATACTTGATCAATTCTGATTTCTATTTTAGAATATCTCACACATTTTTATTTGAAAAAGGACCAATTTATTGTTGCCCTTTGTGCCACAAGCACGCCAAACTTGTCATGTCCAAAACTAAATTCGATATTCTCTTCTCCATCAAACAAAGGAATATTTGCTATTACAAAAACTACAATCTACAGAACATATTTTTGGAGAATACCAAACTTATAAGGAGAAAAGATTTCTTTTGCTCATGGCTTCAGGGATTTCAGCTGACAGTGGTTGGCCTCATTCCTTCTGTAGGGAGGCAGGCAGCATGTGGCGTGGCAAAGGTCTCACCTCATGGTAACCCAGAAGCAGAGAGAGAGAACAAGAAGGGGTCTGGGTCCCAGTGTCCCCTTGAAAAGGATGCTTCCCTGACTCGCCTGTAGAGCATCCCAGATAGACTCACTGGCACCCCACCTCTTCCATTTTCCTCACCCGAGTCCAACATTCCCACATCTAACTAAGCACCAAGTCTTATCTAGAAAAAAATGAGAACATAAATTGTAGAAAATACTTAAGATTTTAGTCTTATTGTTCAAACACTTAAAATGAAACATTACACTTGATCAAAATTCTTGAAAAGAAAATAATGATTCAGTACCAAACCCACTGTACTTCTCAACAAGGAGACGACTATCATTTACATTCTGATCACAGAAATATAAAAGAACTCAAAATAGAAAGCTCTTACACAAAACTAGTGTATATTTGTTTCTGTGCTCTAATTCTCAATATAATAATAATAATTACTTTTTTTAAGTGCTCAAGATATTCAATTGTTAACCATAAATATTTTTCATTTATTTGGTTTTTGTTTATTTGATTTATGAGTAAAATAATTTTTAAACTTGAAGTCTGATGATCATGATGTTTCTTTGTGTGGAAAATTGGCTTTGTTCACTTCATCATAAGGTTTTTCCATATAAGAAATTTATTTGTGTATAAACTATAGAAATATTTTCCATAAAGAGCAACATTCTACAAAATACATTGTTGGAGAAAACCAATATTTTCACTGTAAATGAATTCACTAATCATGGTAGTAATTAACCACCTCCCAGCAAATGAATTTATGATTCTTGTGATAATTAATCCTTCACTGTGTATTCTGGGTCTGTTTTCTTATTACACAGAAAGTGTTTTTCCTGGTTCTCTTCAATAGCTGCATAAAAGCCCTGTTGGACAGATCTTACCCAAGATGATTACTAAGTTTGATTTCTATCATAGATTTACATGGCAGCTTAAACATATGCACAGAGCCATGGCACACAGATAGGAACCTGCTTGAAGGAAGGAATATAAATTTCATGTCTTGTTTCTTTTATACTTCTCTCTTTACCTTGCCTTTCCCCTGCATTTTGATCTGGCAAACTCCTAACAGACATTTGATAGAGAGGGGGGAGGAGGAGAACAAGAGGGAGAAGGAGGGAAGGAGAGGAAGAGACCATGTGTGTTTGTGTGTGTGGTGTGTTTCTGTGAAGTGTTCTCTTATTCTCTCTAGATAGCTCATTGCATGCAGACTTATTGCTATCTCTTTCATGTTCATTTAGTACTCAGAACATTTTTCAACTATGGCCCTGTCATGGTCAACTTTCTGTTGCTATAACAGAATACTTGAGGCCAGATAATTTTAAAAAGAGAAGACATTGGTTTTGGGTAATGGTTTCAGAGGCCAGAAAGTCAAAATTGGCATTAGCATCAGCTCAGCTTCTTTAGGGTCTTCTGCTACATGATAACAGAAAACCAGAAGGGCTAGCTGGTACATGGAAAAGAGAGAAAACATGATGGGTAGCCTTCTTTATAAAATTCCATTCTCTGTTACTAACCCAACCTCTGAAGAATTAATCCACTCCCTCAAGAAATACACCTCTCAACACTGTTAATAGTTCTTAGAAGCAGCCAGCTCACCACCCTGGTAAGTGACTGTGAGCCTACCAGTGCACAGGCTGAGAATCAAACATCCATCCTCTCCTTCCCCACATTAGCAAGTGGAAGCCAGAGATCTGAGCATCTCTTGCGAGGTTGACTATATGCAATATAGCAAATAAGGGGGATTTCCTTCTACCATCTCTTTGAAGGCAAATATTTTTATCATTGTTTTGCTTTGTGCTGATTAATGGTACTGCTCTATTCAATATTCTGTTTGGATAAGTTCTATAATTTCTGTATTTTCTTTGATTCTGATACACCTGATTGAAAGAACCACTATTGTGAAGAAAACGAGATATACTATAGTGCTTATTACTGTTATCCCAGTAACCTGCTGTGAAGTTCTGTACCAATTTCACTACACTGTCTCAGTTGGCTTTGTTCTGTCTTGTTCTGTGGTATTTCACTACTGTAAAAATAAAATAAAATAGGACAGACTTTAAAAAACAGTTCTTAAATAAGAAAACTATACAATTAGAGCAGAGTCAGGTTAGGGTTTAAAAGACAGGAAGAGGACTATGCACTTGATGGGCTAGGCATCTGGGAACAGCTGTAGGGGTGGGGGTTTACAGAACACTAAGTCATTTTCCAAAGTCTTCTAAGAAATCTAATTAATTTGAGAAATGCACATGTGGTGATTCAAACAAGGTATCTGTATACTAAGAACCTTGGGGAAACTGGGTTGCCTAATGCAGCACTAATCTGTGGCCAAAAATATTCCTCCCAGCCCTTCTCTGAGAGTCACGTGCCCAGTGAGGCATAAAGGGGGGAGTCAGAGGGTACAGCTGGAATCTGTACCCTAGTGTGTTCATTTGAGAAGAAAAGAAAAGGAGGGATAAGAATCCATGTCATTTACAGGCAAACATGCCTAAGAAAGAGCAAGATCCAAGACTAAATATGAGGGAAAACATTAATACATTGTCCTCTTCCCATAGAAGGGTTTGATTTAGGGATATTTCTCTGATTTTCGATAGTTATTATACCACAAAGAAGATCAATGAGCAGAATGTTTCCCTCCAAATTCCCATTTCCTAAAATGTAGAGGAACCATATTCCTGCAAATGAGAGGCAATGAGAGTCTCTCTTGGAATTTGTGCCATCACCAGCAGCAGCATACACCCCAGAACTTTCCGCAACAATGGAGAGAAATGTTGGTTTTGGTGCTGTTCAAGAGAGTAGCCGCTCAGCATGTGTGAGCACCCAATGCTTTCTCGTCACTAGGTTCAGTGAAAGTGAATGTTTGACCTTCCATTAGTCTTAAATTTAAATAACCACATGTGCCTGGTGACAACTCTATTGGACAACGCAATTCCCCAAGATAAACTTTCGGGTTATCCTGACAATTGTAAGCAGAAAAGGGATTAAGACTGAGGCGCTCAGGATGGGAATAGATCCATGCGAGCTACCATGCACTCAGACTTCCCACGTGCCAGACTGTTTCTAAGTGTTTAACATGGATTCATCTTCATAGCAACCCCTATAGCCAATAAGTTTATTATTTCTCTCTTTGTAGGTAGGACCTTAGTTAATGAGTGACAGAAATGAGATTCAAAACCTGGAAGCTTGGGTCTGCTAAAGGGAGACCATATAGATTATAGCAGCAGGTAAACGTGTGAGGGGCAAAGAAGATTTTGAAAGAATTAATAGGATACAGCAAAGGAGAAAGAATGACAAGCCTACAATCATACTCTCACCCATAGCATTTTTCACCCCGTTAAACACATAGCAAGATTAAGGTGACATTATAGTCTATTGTCACATTTGAAAAATGCTTTTAGAACAAAGTCCCATTAGAGGACCAAGTCACTCTATTTGCAGAGAAGCCATAGATAATAATATAATAGCAGCACAGTGGATGGTACTGTTACAAACTGAAAAAAGTGCATACGGAATCTGTGCCCCACAGAATTCACCAGTAAGTAATGAGATCATTACCAGGCAGTATTTCAAGGCTTACAAAAGCAACATTTCTCTTCACTTATTAGGGAATAATGCTCCAAAATTTAAAATGAAAAAGGATCCGACACACAATCTAGTCTAGTCCCTTCATTTAATTATTATGCTTAAGAAAAGATTTCTGAAACAATTTGAGACCAAATAAAATTATTGACTCATTACTAATTTTATTAGGTATAATACTACTGCTATTATTTTTGTCCTTTTTTAAAAATGCTTTGTGTTAGAATTATATACTGAAGTTCTTATAGGTGAAATATGAGAGGCAGGGTTAAATGGATAAAACATGATTGGAACAATGCTGACAAGTGATTAAGCCAGGTGTTAGAAACACACACTATTTGAACGCTCCCTCTACTCTCATGCATGTTTGAAATTTTTGTAACATTTTTTTTTCTGGTACCAGGGATTGAACTCAGGACCTTGAAGTTGCCAGGCAGGTGCTTATGCTGCTGAGCTATATCCCTGGCAAAATTTTTAGCGGTAGTCTAAAAAGCATGAAGACATCATTTACAAGATGTGCATAAATCTACAAAATATAGCCAACCTCTTTTCTACGAAGAGAAATAGAAATAACAAGATACATCTAGAGCCTGTGTAGTTGGCAAATATTCAAAATGTGGCAACACTGTCTTTTGGCTGAACTAAGGGAAAGCAGAAACTGTTCTATGTAGCTGGTGGCAGAAAGGTGACAGCACCCTGAGAGAGTCAACTTGTGCTCTGAGAAAAACAGAATGTGTTCAAATCCTAACCCATGGTACCTGTAAATGTGAACACTTAGGAACAGGGTCTTTGCAGACATGCCCAAGTTAAAATGAAGTCAAGATAGATTAAGGTTGGCCCAATCCGATAGCCAGTGTCCTCATAAGAGCATAGAAATTCAGACACAGACACACACCAAGGAAGAAAGTTCTGTGAAGATGCATCAGAGGTTGGATTCATGCAGCTACAAACCAAGAAACATCACCACTTTAAGCAACCAGTAGCAGCTAAGAGCCAAGAAAACACCCTCTCCTGGAGAATGTCAGGTGTCACCTGAGCTTAAGATAGTGAAGATGTTCATATGATTCCTATCTTGTTTCATTTTGTACATCAAATATTATTGAATATGTTCAAATCATTCTTTCTTACACAAAAGTCTACATAGCTACACTCTCTCAAAACTGGCTTTTTTCTCTTTATAGTACATTGCAGAAATAATACATATTGTTTCACAGAGATCTTTACTTTTTTTAAACTGCTAAATGTTTTAAATTGTTCCATTGTATTAATATGCCATAATTTAATCAATCTTTGCATTTCCTGATATCTTCTTCAATCTCCTATTTCAGAGTACTGCAGTTTCCAAGTCCTTCATTAGATTGATTCCTAAGTATTTCATTTTTTAATGGTATTGTGTAAGGTGGTGTTTCCTTAATTTCTCTGTCACTGAGTTTGATATTTGTGTAGAGGAATGCCACTGACTTTTGAGTGTTGACTATATCTGGCTATGTAACTGAACTTGCACATTAAATCTAGAAGTCTTTTGGTGGAGTTTTTAGGGTCTTCTATATACTATAGCATGTCACCTCAAAGATAATTTAAATACTTCTTTTCTATCCTCACTCTATTTATTTTTAGCATCTGGTGTTTCCACAACTATATTGACTAGGAGTGGTGATAGTAGGCGTCCTACTCTTGTTCCTGATTTTAGAGTCAAAACTTTCAGTTTTTGCCCATTTACTCTGATTTTGGCTATTGGTTTCTCCTAATTGGCTCTTATCAGTTTGAGATAAAGACCATTTATTCCAAGTTACTGTAAGTTTTTTTATCACAAGTGGGTGTTAGACTTTGTCAAATGCTTTTTTCTGCATCTATCGAGATGATCATGTGATTTTAGTCTATGGCTGTGTTAATATGGGGTATTACATTTATTGATTTGCATATGTTGAACCTCCCTGCATCCCTGGGATGAATCTTTCTTGGTCATAGATATAACCTTCTTATTGATTTGCTTCATTCTGTTTGCTGCTATCTTATTGAGAATTTTTACCTCTATCTATGTTCATTAGAGAGATTAATCTACAGTACTCCATTTGCTTGGATCCTTCTCTGATTTTGTATTCAGAATAAAGCTTGATTTTAGGAATGATTTGAGGAATATTGCTTTCTTTTCAACTTCGTTAAAGATTTTCAGCAATAGTGGCACTAGATTTATAAATTTCTTGTAGAATTCAGCACTGAATTTGGCAGGACCTGGGCTTTTCTTTGTTGGTAGATTTTTAGTTACATCTTCAATTTCATTGACTGATACCAGGTTATGTAGAATTTTTGCATCTTGATTCAGCTTTGCTAACTCATACATATCTAGGAATTGGTTCATTTCTTCTGTATTTAGCATCATATTAGAATAGAGTTTCTCAAAGTAAGTATTGATGACCTTCTGATTTCTGCAGAATCTGTTGTGATTTTACCCTTTTCATTCCTAATTGCATGGATTTGAGATTTTTCTTCTTTTGATAAGTTGGCTAATCTTTCAAAGAACCAACTCAGACTTACTGTTTCTTTATATTGTTTTCTTTGTGTCAATTGCATTAATTTCTGCTCTGATCTTAATAATTTCATACCTCATACAAGCTTTGGGCTTAATTTGCTCTTCTTTTCTAGAAGCTTAAGGTTCAAAATTTGGTTTCTCTGAGCTTGCTCTGTTTTTCTGATATGAGAATTCACCACTACAAATTTCCCTTCTAGGACTGCTTTCTTTGCATCCCATAAGTTATGGTATGCTGTGTTGGCATTATCATTTAATTGTAGAAATTGTCCAATTTCTTCTTTAATTTCATCCGTGACCCTCTGGTTGTTCAAGGAGAGTGTTATTTAATTTCCATTTGCTTATGCAGATCTTGTGGTTTCTTTTGCCAATGCACAATGGTCTGATAATATACATGGGATAATTTCAGTTCTTTGCATTTACTTAACCATGTTGTATGAGCCAGATGTGATCTATTTTGTAGAACATCCCCATGCAGCTGAAAAGAATGTATGTATTCTGATGTCATGGGGTGGAATACTCTGTAGACATCTACTAAGTTAATTTATTCTAAAGTTTGGTTCAGTTCTAATATTTCATTGTTGATTTTTTATCTAGTTTATCTGTCTTTTTGTGACAATGGGGTATTGAGATCCCCCAGTACAATTTTATTAGTGCTTATTTCATTTTTAATGTCCATTATCATTTGTTTTATATAACTGGGTGCACTGGTATTTGTTGCATATATATTTATCATTGTTATATCTCTTCCTCTTGTATTGTTCCCTTTGCAAGGTTATAGTGACCTTCTTTGCCTCTCTTAATCAGTCTTGGCTTGAAATTCACTGCAAATAGCATTGCTACCCCTGCTTTTTTCTGGGTTCCTGTCACATGGAGTACTGCTTTCCATCCTTTAGCTTTCAGTCTATGAATTTCTTTTTTAATTAAATGTGTTTCTTATATGCAGCATATTGTTGAACCTTGCTTCTTGATCCATCTGCCAGTCTGTGTCTTTTTTTTTAACAATATGACAATTGTTTTTTTTAATTTTTTTATTTGAGAAAAAAATGAAACAGAGGATAGAAATAATACAAAATTTCAAAAAAATAAAAACAAAAACAAAAACCAGTAAGAAATCACTAGTTGACAATTACAGTCTGTGTCTTTTGATTGGTGAACCAAGACTATTAACATTGATGGTTATAACTGATGTGTATTGACTTATCCTTGTCCTGTTGTCCCCACCCCACCCCACCACCCCCTCTTGTTTCATTATTTGCCTTGCCTGATGGGTTCCTTCTGTTGGGGTTTATGGAACTGTAGTCCTTGTTATCTCTTTCTAGAATGTCCTTCAAAACCATTTGGAGTGCTGATTTGGTGGTCATAGACTTCCACCAGTGTGGTCATGAAATTATTTTATATCTCCATCAATTTGGAAAGATAGTTTTGCAGAGTACATCAGTCTGGGTTGGAGGTTGTTTCCCTTTAGAGCTTTACTCTTTACTCCAAGCTCTCATTGACTTAAGGATTTGTGTTGAGAAGTCTTCTGTGATTCTGATGGACTTTTCCTTTTCTCTAACAGCATTTAATATTCTGTTCTTGTGCTGAATTTCTGTAATCTTGACTATTATATGCCTTGGTATAGATTTTTATTTAATCATGGCTAATTGGAGTTCTATGAAACTTGCTTACTTGTATATCAACTTCTTTTTCCATGCTTGGGAAATTTTCTGCCATTAGTTCTGTGAACAAGTTTTTTATGTGGTTTGTGCTATATCCTGCTTTTCATTGACTGATTAATCTTATGTTATTCTTCTTTGCAGCATCTAGAAGCTGCTGGATCGATTTTTCATGGTCCCTTGCCATCTTTAAGAAGTCTTTTTTAGCTGGGCACAGTAGTCCATGCCCATAATCTCAGCACAGGAGACTGAGGCAGGAAGATTGTTGAGTTTAAGATCAATTTAGACTACACAGTGAGACCCTGTCTCAAAAAAAAAAAAATCTTTTTTTCATAACCACTAATAACAATCCTGTCTTCTAGATCTCATATTCTGTCCTTGCATTGGCTCATTCTGGTGTGTATACTTTATATGGAATTTTTAATCTCCTGGATATGTTTCATGGATTCCATTTCTTTCCTATATTGACAATTCATTGTTTCCATAATTTTTATAAGGTCCTCTATTTTTAACTTTATCTGCTCAAGAGTTACTAATCATGTCTTTCATTATGGTCATCATCTCTGTAGTTACCTGAGAGGTAACTTGTGAATTGATTTTCCTAGAGTCTGATTCATCTAGTTTGTTACTTTTGCTGTTACCATTTCAGAGAATGCACAAGGGTGGCTTTCAAATTTTTCCCCCTCCTTGCATTTTGAATTTGCTTTTGGTAACTTGGAAGTCTAGGATTGCATCTTGTTTAAGTCTCTTCTAATTTTCTTTTTTTTTTAAGCTTAATTCCTGGGTTTATGGTTATAAATTGGTTATGGCAGGTAGTTTTATTGCCAGTATTTAGAACTCTTAGGAAATGACTACTTCTCAGAGATATCTTCCAAGTGTAGCTGGATTTTGGGTTTTGGATCTGTTGCAAGATCCTACCTCTTCAGTTTATTGGGGATGAGAAGTTGCTGGGCTTTTTGGCTAGCCCCTGGTTCTTTGGCACCAGCCTATAGAAATTTTTATGACCCTTATGCAATCTCAGTCTTGATATACCAGAAAGAATGACTGATTAGAACCATTACATCACCTTAGCTAAAGCAGTATAATTATCAGTAACAGTAGCATCAAACAGCCTTTAAAATTACAAACTGTGGTAACTATTAATTTGCCACCTTTAACTGTATAGACTATATTTGTAGTTATATGACAAAATTTAAACAAACAAGAAAATTGCATACAGTAAACATGCCCTCACTATGGCAATTTTACTCTTAGGGGAGAAAGTTTAAAGGAGTTGGTGGGGAAAATAGAGAAATAAGAAAAAGAGAATAGAAGCAAGGTTGGAGAACAAAGGGAGACAATATAAATTTTGGGAAAACTTTTGAAGAATACAGGAGAGAAAGAAAGAAAGAAGAAAGAAATGAAAACAAGAACAAAACAATGAAACTATGAACAATGTTCATACTCATATGAAAATAAGAACACGAAAAATGGGGAAAACAAAGCAATTAAAAAGAACTTTAAAATTTTTTTTATTTAAAGAGAAAAAACTGAAAAAAAGATAGAAATATTACAGAATTTCAAGAAAAGAAGATAAACAGTAAGAAATCACTAGTTGATAAATAACATATTGTTTTTTAGAAATAGTTGTTCAAGTTACAAAATTAAAGCACACAAAGTAGACACTCAAGCAGTGAGAGTGCAAACAGATCTGTTCAACAATCCAACAAGAACCTAGAAATTTGGTCATCAATCCCACACACCTAAACATACATGCAGCTATATCTTTTATAGCGCTTCCTATTTCCTCTTTTTTTACAATAGCAATTATACATTTTTAAAATTTCATTTAAAGAGAAGAAAAAAAAGCAAAACAAAAAAAGGGTAGCAACAATACAGAATTCTAAAAGAAAGAAAGAAAAAAGAGAATGAGAAAAAGCCCCACTAAGAAATCAGTAATTTATAAATTACATACTGTCATCCTGGATGTAGTTGTTCAAGTTACAAAGTTAAAGGGTACATAGTAAACATTCAAACAGTCACACTACAAACAGTTCTGCTCAAAGATCCAACAAAGATTCAGCAATATGGTCATCTATTTTACACACTCAAACATACATGCAGTTATATCCCTTAGAGCACTTTCTTTTCCTCTCTTTTTTACAATAGCAATTATACCTTTTGGCTTTATTACACTTGTAGTTCTTATTTATTTTTTACACTAGAGACATAATATGATAAAATTAAAATTTTTTAAATTAAGTGTCCACTCCAGGGTGTGTCTCTGCTGTCAGTAGCAGACAGAGGAGGCAGACAGAGGCCAGATTTATGTTGACTGATGCCAACGAGGCAGCTGTGGGATTACGGCAGGGTGGTGGATAATCCCAGCAAGCCTGTGCCTAGCTTTCATTGAACCGCAGGCTGCTTCTGGTTCCTGGCCCCAAAGCTGGAGCATGAGTTGTTCAGCCCACACACTTTGGGTGCCTCTTTCCAGCTTGACCTCAGCTCCCTGGTGGCTTACACTCAGCTGTGCCTCGTCCTGACACTGGAGTCCACGAGACGGAGCTGACCCACAGCTGCTCTGATTTCTGAATTCAGTTGACCTCTTTCCAAAATAGTGACTGGCCAATTGCCCTCTCCTGGGGTCTGCACTGGAATGACATGACCCATTGCAGTTTGCAGAATCCTCTGCCCCGTCCACCCGTGTGTTTCTCTGTGGCAGCCCCTGGGAGTCATCAATAGCCACCAGGCCTCTGCAAGGTCGAGCTACCTGCCGCCATCCATGAGTCAGTTCTCAGGGGAAAAGCATTATCTGCCACCTCCCACTTCTGCACTGATGCCCCCTCTTCACTCTCCCACAGGCTCCGATTCTCATCTGAGATCCTTCCCGGGTCCTGGGGACCCACTTTCCTCCATCTCCTCCTCACATTGCTATGTTCCAGGGTCAGGACTCCAAATCTCAGACAATCTCTCTGCTGCCCATCATTCCACTATCTTCCTGGACATCCCATCACTTTTACCTTTAAATCATGTTAATGTTCAATGTATTTCAAAATTTAAAATTAACTAACTCTAAAAAGATGGAATTAACTATGAAATTTAAATTGTGTGTCAAACTGATAGCAACACATTATTTGTAAATATCAATTCAAGTAAATCTTGAACCCAGTATATTAACATCACCGTCCATGAGACGTATTGTAAGTACAACATCAATTGCAAAAAAGAACTCAAACTTTACTTTATAAATTCACTGGTATTGGAGAACCAGCGGTCCCGAGATCCAGCCATGGTGGAACTTAGGCAGCTTATTCGCCCACCCTCTTGGTAAACACCCCTGGCGCGGGCCAGGAGGAAAACCAGCAGCTTCCGTGAGCCCACCAGCATGCTGGCTGAGAATCAAACACACCCCTACTCCCCAGGCAGCAACTGGGGATAGAAGTCTCAGCATCTCTTGGGAGGATGACCATATGCAATATAGCAAATATGGGGGATTTCCTTGTACCTTCTCTTTGAAGGCAAAGGATGTTTTCACTATTTTTTGTTATGTTTGTTTTGCTCTATTCAATACTCTCTTTCAATTGGTTTTATAATGTTCTGTTTTTGGTTTGATTTCGCTATACCTAATTGACTGGACAACTATTGTGAAGTTAACGAGATAGAGTATGATACCTATTGCTACTATCCCAGTATCCTGCTGTGAGGTTCTGTACCAATTTCACTGCATTGTCTTGATTGGCTTTATTCTGTCTTATTCTGTTGTATTGTTACTACTTTCAAAATAAAATTTAAAAAAAAATTCACTGGTATTGATGTTTCTGTGTCTTATAAAATAGAATAAATGAACAAATAAATTGATATTAACCTTACAAGTTTTTCGCTATGGAATAAATACAAAAGACTAAAATGTAAGGAAGGGGGATAAATAGCTACTCCTGATAACTTGTCTACTTGAAGAACTTAGAAGCAATATCACCTTAAAATAGCAAGCAGCAAGCTGGTTTCCGGCTCCCTCCCCACATTTCGTACTTTCTGACCTTATTATTTTGGCCACATCATCTCCTCCACGGAATTATCCACCCTTTGAGTCCCATCTCCAGGAAGACCCATGTAATTCCTTTCCCGTATTCATTTAACTACTCTGAAACTCCACCATATGTTCCTTTCAGCTCATTTTAACCTATATATACTTCTCTCTATCACAGGCTCCTGAGATCTTGAGGGAGAAGGACAAATATCAAGTTCAACTTGAGATCTATCAAAATGACTCCAGCACTCTTCATAGAGGAAGGTGTGATTTACATGATCGTTTTATTGTTAACCATATTTCTGCATGATGACTCACAAATCACATGGCTCCTATTGCCCAGAGGATGGTCCATAAGTGCATCATATATTAAACACTAAAGATGAGAAAACAGAAAAGGAATTAAATAAAGTAATGTTAAAATTGGTATAACTTTAGTATACAAACTAATCAAGAGGTACAATGAAACCTATGCTTTTAGGAAAGGAAATAACATTTTTTCCAGCCTGCTTTCATTTCAAAATAGATGGCCCTGCTCCCTCAGCTAGAAACAAGAATGCAGGAAACTTCTGTAAAACTTTTGTGAATGATCTCCCCATCTGTTTGAGCTCCCTAGAAGCAGATCCTGAAACATGGATCAAGTGCACAGGGTTTATTTGGGAAGTAACTTGGAACTGCATAGAGGACTTGGAAAATGAATCAAGGTAAGAACAGAAAGCAGCTAAGAAAGGGTGAGGGATCAAAGCAGCCAGAACACTGAGGGCTGAAACTTCTCTTCTGGAGTAGACTTCAGGCACTGTAAAAAAAAATAAAAAATAAAAAATAAAAAATGCCTGAGTTAGCCCATGGTACAAAGAGAAAGTTACAACAAATCTAGCTTTTCAAGTTTTAAAGTGACTCTATTTGTGATTCGAGAACCAGGCAGCAGGCTTCACCCAAAATGATTCCACGTGACTTTGTCACATGAGCAAGTTGTATCTATAACAAAGGGAGTAACATTCAGAAGAAGTAAGTAACTGTCAGAGACAGCCCATTTGGTTACAGCTCTTGCCTGTCTCATTTGAACACGGTTACAATAGTTGACCCCTTGGCTGAACTATTAACAGGCTACAGTCTGTTTACACATCCACTTAAACCGTAGCTTGCTGTGTACAGAGAAACATTAGGCCAAATATAAAATATACAGAAAGGCATCTGTAGACCAAAGCAACTCGGCACCACTCAAGATGCACGGGAGCTGGGGTACTGTACCCCTGCTTCAGTCACTCAATGCTGAAGAGGTGCTCTTCTTAGGCACTACCATGCTTCTTTGCAGACAGCAAGCAAAAACTCAGGGGCAAAATAAATAAATAAGAAAGCCACATGCAATTAAGTGTTGTTGAAGAAGAATGGTATGCGCTGAGCTGGTACCAGAGAGGAGATCTGGGCAGAACACCAGCATTGTCTACTAGTCTAACCGGGAATATTTCATGTATCTTTGTTATGTCACATAACAAATAACTCTTGCAGCCTCTGTTTAGGTTTCAGGGATCGGGACTTGGTCTTGGAGAAAGATGGATAATGATAAAATCTACATTCCAGTGGAAACAGTAGATGATAAATATGTAAACAAACATGGTAAGTACAGATGAAGATAGATGGTAAAGGAAAAAATAAAATTTTTACTGCAGAAGAAGCATAGTGAGAAAAAATAGATCTATAAAAGATTAAGTGAAGACCAGTTTCATTATTATTTCAAAACAAAACCAGTAAATCTCTCTCTCTCTTTCTCTCTCCCATCCTCTGTATCTCCCTCATTAAATGAACACTTATAAATATCCAGACTACCTGATATTATAATTAAAAGGAAATCATGATGCTATTTCCCATTCCCATAACAACTCCAGGGGAGGAAAAACTGTCCCAATCATAGATGGTAGTACTGATGCTGGTACAATATCACTGGGAAAAAACTTCAGCCGATCTAGTTCCTTATAGCCCTTCAATGGAACATCTCCTTAAAAATCTTTGGAACAGGTCACAATCACACTCACTGGTAAAGTGTCCTGCCACACTTCTGAATGTTTGAAAACTCAGGATGGATACAAAGAGAAGTCTGAAAGCGGATCTCTGGTGAATTCCACCCAGTGAACCTGACATTCTGAGGCAATGGTTAGATGATAGTTTAACACCTGTCAGCCCTGTGCTTATTATATTGGGTCAGCACTGGGAAGGTTCAGACAGCCACCCACAGAGCTTTCGGTAGATAAATGCTGCCCTTTGAAAGATACCACTTCAGTCTTCAGTAGTGACTGTCAAGGCAATGAAACACTACCTGGTCAATGAGAACAAGTTTTGCCTTAAAAAATAATATAAATATATATCATCTAATTTTCTGAAAATATATTTCTCCTTTTTGGGGAACAGGAAGCAGGGACTGTTTCAAAAGAACCTTAGCGATGCTCTCTTTCTGGAAGTTCAAATCAGAACCAACCTTATTCGTAGCCTTAAAGCAAACAAAAGCTGCTGACTACAGTGGATTTCTTCCTTCTCAGAAACAGATACTGTTGCTCTGTGCTTACAACCCAGTTCTTCTGTACCCCCAGAAAAGCCCCACTAATTCCCCATTAGGATGGTGAGGAGACTGGAAATCAAATCTAAAATATCTGTTCCCAGTAGGTCATCAACTCACCTTGACCTTTCCCGAAGTCTTTGATGGGAAACAGCACAAAATAGAAAAAAACAGTGACGAAGCTCTGCTCTACCACTTCTGAGCTAAGTAGCTAATTGGTCACTTAATCTCTCTTATACTTCTTCATCTGTGAAGTACAAACTATAATGCAATATAAAATAAAAGTGCAAATATTATTGAGGACATTGAATAAATTTGCCTACCTCCTTATCTAGCACAAGATTACACTACAAATATTTGTTGAATAAGTGTTCAGCAAATTTGGATACATATTTACACTCATTTCCAAAAGAGTCCTAACAATGCCTTGTTTTCTTAATGCTGCAAAACAGCATAGGGATCCTTCTGTCCTAGCTGAAAGCCCCCATGGTCAGATCTGTATTGGTTATTTCTTTTTGCACCACTCCCTGACTTGAACCTATCCATGTGTGGCACCCGGCCTCTAAGCTGGACTCCAGTGACACTTGCTTCCTAGCACTCACGCTCCCACATAGTTCCCTGCTATAAAGACACTGAAGTTGTGGTAAAGCTCCTCCAAGGAAGATCAGCTGAAGTCTTGCCATCCCAGTATCCTTTTATTCCACCCCAACCACAAGCCTCCTCAAGTGGGTCTTCTCACCCAGAACCGTGCTGGCTCCGCTCAGCTGGACCTGCCTCTCTAAGTGCTGACAATTACCAGTGAACCACCACATACTCCAGTTACCCGAACAGTAAGAATGTAACACAAAGCACTGTTAACTGTGTTTGAGTATCATTTTCCCCTTAGTTCCTTTACACTGGAAGCTGGGTCTCAGCGTGGTGGCACTGGGAATTGGTGAGGAAACTGGGGTAGAATTCAGTGGGAAGTTCTCACATCACTCGAGTCATGCTCTTGGGAGAGATTATTTTATTTCTCACGGGACCCTCCTAGCTCTCACAAGAAGGTTATTGTAAAAGCCTGTATCACAGTGTAATTTCTTCCTCTGTGCATGCACCTGCCTTTGCCATCTGCCATGAGGTGATGCAGCCAAGAGAGGTGCCACCCCGCAGACCTTGTGCTGTGTGGTTTGAACTTTCAACCTCTAGAACTGTGAACTGAATAAACCTCTTTTCTTTATAAAGTTAGCCTGTCTCGGGTATTTCATTTCAGTAATTATATGGGACTAATGTAACTAGGTAACTGATAAGGTGGAAAGAGAATGCTGAATTATCAGAATGGCAGGATCATTACCACCTTTAAGAAAGGAAGGAATAAGGAGCCATTCAATAGTGAGAACTACCAAGTTTATAAAGTGGTAAAATCAGGAAGAACTCTGCTGAGCCAAAACCAGAGCTCTGAGGGAGAGTCACACCTCAGGTTGTTGGAATCTCAGAGCTCAAAGGAAAGCTTGCTTTGCACCTATTTGAAAATGCCAGACTACACTCACCAGCTTCTGTGGGAGGTCACTTATGCTATGGGTGACAGTGCATGGCAGGGTGATGGGCAAAGGAGCAGGAAGCAGACCAAACCCCCCAGATTTAAAAAAAGAAAACAGAAATGAATAAGTTCCTTCTTAATCTCCCAGCCTTTCTGTCTCCCTCTAGCATTCTCTCTGAAAGTCAAAGCTGGAAAAACAGAAATGTAGTTTGTGGAGTCTCAGCCCCAACATTAAAAAGCAGACACGGTACATAAGGCTGAGACGAAATAACTTAATAAAGTGAGAGTCTTATATACCAAAAAAATTAAATTAATTTTCCAAGAAAAGCAAGCCATAAAATTGAAAAAAAAACAGAAACAAATGAACCTGCTGTATGAAATCAATAACCACCCAGAGAAAAGAATTGTTTCAAGTAAAATAAACTGACTGCTTATTCATATATATATATATATATATATATATATATATAGGCACACATATATTCTAAGAACAAAAAAAACTACACAGATAATGTGAAACCTGACTCAGCATGCTCATTGTTGGGAAAAATATACTTTAAAAGTTGTCATGCATATTATAAGAAAAGGCAAATGAGTACAGTACATTAATAATACTAGAAACAAAGATTGTTCTGTGCTGCAAAAAATACACACCAGTATGGTTTTTAAATCTTCTATCCTATTAAATTTAAGTAGAAATACAATAAAAAAAAATTTTAAATTTTTCCCTAGCTCTATTTACTGGAAAATCTCAGTAGCAATGAAATCTAGCAGCATGAACACACTGCATCTAGATTTCTAAACATTATTCTCTACCCACTCTGAGAAACCAGGTTACCTTGCAGAAATGGCTACTTCCATATTTAGGGTAAAGAAAGTGCAAACGACCTGGGATATTTTGTGCCTATAAAAGTAAGACATGCCCACAAGTCACAGCAAAAGGACACAAGGAGCTTATTGGATCAACTTCCAATGTTTCATTTTGGGAAAATTGGGTTGTAAAAAACATAGTACTTATAAGTAATTATTTTTAAATAAAAATATTACTTGAGTTTATAGTGAAAGTCAAAATGAGAGGAAAAGGTGGTAAAAAAAGATCTTCCATGTAAAATAATTCCTGGTAACAAATATAAAAGTAATTAAAGAACTAAAAAGTCACCATTCTGCAACTTCTAAGATAAACATTGGCTTAGATAAATATCATCAATTAATTTCAAAAACAATCTGATGAAAGATTTTTGGAAAGCCCAATCACCCCCAGATATTAGTTACTAATTTAGAAAGAATACCCATGTATCATTTCTGTGGCGTGGACTGGTGATCACCCTGACAAATCAATCAGACTTAGTGGTGGTCATCTTGGAGGCCTGATATAATACAGCTTCTTATCTGTAAAAATATGAGATACAGAACTGAACCCACACAGTATTCATGGAAATTAGTTTAGCCAAATATAATCAATTCTTCAAGCTTAAGTCAGAGAAAATACAGAAGATGCACCAAGTTAAATGACACCATGCCGACACAGATAAATCCAGAATGTGGGATATTCTCAAGAAAGACTGAGTCCTCTCAACTACATGAAGCACATGAAGCATGGACCTAGACCAAATCCATTTTTCATTTCAAAATATACAGAATATATTCTTTGAACAATTGAAAAAATCAAATATGGACTGTCTACAATATGATATCATATATTGTTAAAATTTTAGTTATGATCAAAATACTATGATATCAGAAAACTGTCATGCTTATAAGATGCATTCTAAAATATTTAAAGGTTAATGGTCATATCTGCAGCTTATTTTCAAATAATCTATAGGAAACATATTTTGTATATACATAAATAGAGGCGTAAATATGGCTGAAAGCTAACATTTTTTGAAATTAGGTGGGTTATCTGAATATTTGTTATATTGTTCTCTTTTTGGAAATTTAAATTTTTTACAATAAAAAACTAAGATAAGAAAATGTATTCATACAAAAAAGTAAGCTGCAAATTTTTTGAAAAAGTAATATGAAAATACAAGAATAGTGTAAGAAATAGGGGAGGGGAGAGAGCAGAGACAAGATAAAGTCCAAGAGGGTTAGATCAAGAAGTTCAGTATCTGCACAATAGACGCAGCAAAAAGAGAGAAACAGAAAGTGTTGAGTAAAAAATTATCAAAGAGCTGGGTGCAGTGGTGCACACCTGTAATCCAAATACTTTGGAGGCTGAGGCAGGAGGATCACCACAAGTTCAAGACCAGCCTAGGCAACATAGTGGTCTCAAGACTTTGGAAGCCTAAAGCCCAGCAACTGTTTGGAGGACAATATGCAATGTAGTCATTACTGTAGATTTCCTACTGTCCTATCATTGTTTTGATTCGTGTTATTGCTCTATTTCCTTTAAAATTAGAGATAAAACCTGAAGGAGTTAGTGGGATCCAAAATGTACAATAATAGATACAGTGAAGGTGAAAAGGGAGAAAATATACAAAAAGAGAGGGTGGTAGCTACTGTTAATTTCCTATTACCTTGTTTTGAAGTCCTGTATTGCTTTCATTGCTCTGTTTGGTTTGATTTTATTCTGTTTTGTTTTGTTAGATTCTATTATGTCTGATTATATGGGAAGCTATTTGGAAGATAAGCTATATTATGGTAGCCACTGTTGATCTCCTGTTATTCTGAAGCTCTGTATTGCTTCCACTGTTTTGTTTTGATTGGTTTTATTCTGTTCTGTTTTGCTTGATTCTATTATGTCGTATGGTATGGACAGCTATTTTAAAGATAACCTGAGGCATTATGGTAGCCACTGTTGATTTTCTATGATCTTGTTTTGAAGTCCTGTATTGCTCTTATTGTTTTGTTTCGATTGGTTTTATTCTGTTTCATTTTGCTCTGTTTTGTCCTCTTTAAAATAATTTTTTAAAAAGAAAACTTAGTTATTTCACATTAAAAACATCATTTCTATAAACATTTAAAAAAACTAAACAAAAAAACCGAAGTAATTATCAAAGGAAAAAATGGGACACATTTCACAAAGTTGAAAAACAGAGTTCTTCAAACTGAATGGTTATGGTGAAAGTGGAAGGAATAAACAGAGACTAAGATCTAGATTTTTCTGGCTGATATTTCAAACATCCAATGACAAACAGAAGCACATAAAGCATTTCCAGGAACATTAAGTATATCAGCATCTGTTTTATCATGATGCTGAAAGATCATGGAATAAGGCCTCATAAGCCAAAGGGAAAATAATTTTGAATCCAAAATTCTACAGCCAAACTATCAATTCAAGCAAGATTCCAAAATAAATCATTTCCAACTCAAACACTTACTGTCCATGCACACTTTCTTAGGAATTATTTGAAGATATCTACTGGCAAAATGAAATTAAAATCCAAAAAACAGAAAGTTGTAAGTCACAAAAAGAGAGCGAACATTTACATTCCAGGTTCACTGCTACACATCAGATCAACCAAACAATCCAGAAATTAACACAGAAAACCAAAGAAATCCAAAATAACCACCATTTAAAAAGACTGTTCACCAGTCATATACCAGCATATAAGAAGCTTGAAAATTTCTACTCTGTCCCAATAAGTAAAATGCTGAACAAACTGAAAGATCAACAACTCTTCTGTTACACAGGAGAACTCAAGCTTGGGGTCAAACTGCTGGCCTCCAAATTAGAGAGAGAGATACAAAGAGATAATCATAATTTACCAGTGTGAAAACTTCCTGAGAAACAAAACGCAGCAGAAACACCTCAACTGAAATGGATGAACCGGCAACATCTCAGTGTGGAAAAGTCTGAAAGAAAAAATCCTTTACAGGACCTACTCTGGAGAAACTCCATGCATTTGTGAGATTTACCTTCTGGGCTCAATCAGTCTCACATTAAATATGAGACAGAAATTCCCTTGTGTGTACCCATCAGAGGGCAAAATGAACAACTTTAAAACAGTGTAGCATACACTGTTCTTCCAAAGAATGTTTGCCCTCAGCAGAAACTACTTAACTAGACCCTAGAGTTTTATTATCAGTGTTAACTACTGGGAGAAGGGAGATTCACAACCCACTCAAAACATCCTATCCCACCTTAATAAGGAAAATCTTAAAATGCACTTGTCAAATTCACCTTTCAGGGATACAAGTTCACTAAAAGACTGAAACCTATAGAATACTGACATCTTTCAGCCACATCACAAATAGTCATTATTTTATAGTACATGTTTGCAGGACATGTTGACATTCTTTGTGGGGAGTTCCTTTATTCCTTTATTTATACCTTTCTTTCCCATTCCTCCCTGCTCCCTCAAACTCTTGAACCCCTTAGTAGTTGAGAAATAAATTTTTTAGTATGGCCATGTTCACTATGTTGGTTCTTCCTATCCAAGAGCAGGGGATATCTTTCCCTTTTCTAATATTCTCTTTGGTGTCCTTTTTTACAGTTCTGTAATTTTCACTACATAGAACTTTAACTTTCTTTGTTAGATTTATTCCTATTTCTTTTCTTTTTTTTTAAATTTTATTGCAAAGGGTGTGCTTTCCCTAATTTCTCTCTCTGTGGTTTTGCTGCCTTATATAGGAATGCTATTAACTTTTGAGTGTTGACTTTGTATTCTGCTACGTCACTAAATTTGGATATTAAATCTTCACATTTTTTTGGTGGAGTTTTTGGAGTCTTCTGTATAGAGAATCATGTCATCTGCAAATAATGATAATTTAAGTGCTTCCTTTCCTGTCTGTATTCCTTTTATTTTTCTCTTGTTAAATTGTTCTGGCGAATGTTTCCAGAACTATTTTGAATGGGTGATAATGGGCATCGCTGTCTTGTTCCTGATTTTAGAGTGAAAGGTTTCAGTTTTTGACCATTTAATATGATATTAGCTGTTGGTTTGTCATAGATGGCTTTTATAAGATTGAGGTAATAGACCATCTATTTCAATTCTCTGTAGGTTTTTATCATGAATGAGTGTTGGACTTTGTCAAATGCTTTTTCTGCATCTTTGAAATGATCATATGATTTTTGTCTTTGGTTCTGTTAATATGGCATATTACATTTATTCATTCATGTGTGATGAACCATTCCTACATCCCTGGGATGAAGCCTACTTAGTCATGATGTATAATCTTCCTATTAAGTATCTTATTAAGCATTTTTGCATCAACATTCATTAAGGAGATTGGTCTGTATTTTTTTTTCTTGATTGGGTTCTTCTCTAGTTTTGGAATCAGGGTGATACTTGCTTCCAGGAATGATTTTGGAAGTACTGATTCCCTTTGAATTTCTTTAAAGAGTTTCAGCATTAGTGGCATTAGTTTGTCTCTAAATTTCTTGTAGAATACAACAGTGAATTAGTCAGGGCCTGGGCTTTGCTTTGTAGGTAAATTTTTAATTACATACTTAATTTCATTGACTGATGGATTTTAATATCTTCTTGATCTAGTTTTGGCAATTTGATTGTAGTTGTCCATTTCTTCTGTGTTTTCCATCTTATTAGAATGTAGCTTCTCATAGTAGGTATTGAGGATTTCTGAATTTCTGTGGGATCCATTGTGATTTCCTCCCTTTCATTCCTAATTGCTTGAATTTGTGTTTTTTCTTTCCTCTTTTTGATGAGTTGGCCAATGGTTTATCAATTTTATTTATTCTTCCAAAGAACCAACTTTCCAATTCCTTGATTCTTTATATTGTTTTCTTATTTTCTATTGCATTAATTTCTGCTCTTATCTTTATAATTTCCTCCCTTATCATCTTTATCATTTTTCTCCCTCTTTGGTGTTGATTTGTTTTTTTTTCCTAGAAGTTTGAAGTTTAACATTAGGTTGTTTATTTAAGCTCATTCTGTATTCCTAATGTGTGAGTTCGTTGCTATAAATTTCCATCATTAGACTTATTTCATTGCATCCTATAAGTTTCAGTATGTTGTATCAGCATTATCACTTAATTGTATATACGTTTTAAATTCATCTGTAATTTCCTCTGTGACCCACTGGTTGTTAAGGAGGGTGTTGCTTAATTTCCACGTGTTAATGTAGTTTTTTTCCTTTGTTGATTTCCAGTTTCACTGTGCTATGGTCAGACAGGATGATTTCAGCTCCCCTACATTTACTTAAACATATTTTATCAGCTAAAATATGGTTTATTTTGGAGAATGCCCCATGTGCAACTGAGAAGAATGTGTGTTCTGATGATTTTAGGTGGAACATTCTGCAGATATCTGCCAAGCCCACTTGTTCACAGGTTTGGTTTAAATCTAATATGTCTTTGTTGATTTTTTGTCTAGTTGATCTATTCATTTGTGCAAGTAGAGTATTAAGGTCCCCCACTACAATTATGTTAGTGTTTATTTGATTTTTCATGTCAGTTAATATTTGTTTTACATAGTTAGGGAACCTGTGTTAGGTACATAAATATTTATGATTGTTACCTCTTCTTCTTTAAGTTTTCCCTTAGGGAGTATGTAGTGACCTTCTTTGTCTCTTTTGATCAGTTTTTCCTTAAAGTTCTCATTGTCTGCAAATAGAACAGCTACCCTTGCTTTTTTCAGGGTCCCTGTGGCATGGAGAATTGTTTCCTATCCTTTGACTTTTAGTCAGTGAGTTTCTTCTTTTTGGGTTAAATGTATTTCTTCAATGTAGTGTATTGTTGGATCTTTCTTCTTGATCCATTCTACCAGCCTGTTTCTTTTGACTGGTAAATTCAGACCTCTTACATCAATGATTATAACTGATATGTACTGGCTTTTCTTTTTAATATTGCTTCCTCATTGTTTGTTCCTTGTCTTTTTGCTCTGTTTAATAGCTTTCCCTGCCCAGTAGCTTCCTGTTTCCCAGTCTATGTGCCAGAATGGGCTGGCATCTGGCTCTCCCCCTAGCGGCCCTTGCATGGCACTGATTCATAGGAAAGGCTTGCTTTTTGGTGACTTCTTGTTCTCTTCTGCCACAGTCCACGAATGGCGCTAACTCATGGCAAAAGGCTGGTATCAAAATCCTGTTTTTTAGTAGTAAAATACACAAAACAAAATTCACCCTATTAAACAGCTTTAAGTGTGCAGTTCAGTGGTATTAAGTGCACTCACAGTGTTCTGCAATCATACCACAATTCATCCCCCGAACTCTTCATATTGCAAAATGGAAATACCATGCCCACTAAACAATAACTTCTCATTTTTAATACCATTAGTCATTGTAAAATGCTCATTTAAACCACAATTAGATATCTCTGCACAACCACTAGAATGGCCTTACTTCAAAATATGAAAATACCAAGTATAAACTGCAACACTGACACATTCCTGGAGGGTATACAAATGGCAAGGCCACTTCAGGGAATAGTTTGGCATCTTCTTTAAAATGTCAAACATACATCTAGCATATGACGCAATGACTCTACTCCTAAGAATCTACCCAAGAAACATGAAAATATTTATCTACACAAAGACACAAATTTTAAAGCAGAGTTGCTCATAATAGACAAAAAGCAAGGGCAATTTAAATATCTATCAATGTGTGAATGTATACACAGAAGGTAGTACCTGTATACATTGAAACACTACTCAGTCATTTTTTAAAACAGAACTACTGGTACATGCTATGACCTCAAAAACATGTGAAAGAAACCAGACACAAAAGATTACATATTATATGATCTGTTTTTATCACATGTACTAAAAGGGCAAATCTGAGAACAGAAAGTAGATTAGCACTTGCCTGGAATTAGGGAAAGAAGCAAGAATTTGCTGCAAAGAAATGCAAAGGAACTTTATGAGAGGATTAAAATATTTTAAAGCTGCATATGGTGATGTTTGCACAACTCTATAAACTTACTAAATAGTCATTGAATTCTACACTTAAAATGGATGAATGTGTGGTACAGAAGTCGTATCTCAATGAAGCTATGAAAAAGCAAGAAACATTCATACAAGGATGTCATGAATTATACGTGCAGTAGCTAAAATGATGAACGATTCTGAATCATTGGTGAAAAGTAAAAAGAGGATCCCTTTTTACCTTGAGAAACAAGATTTATATTGAAATACAGAAAAAGAATTATAATCAGAGCATTTTTGTTTAGCCATTAACAAATTTTTTTTTCCATTAACAAATTTTACAAATCTTAAAACTACAAGCACTGCATCAGTCATCCATTTTCAGAACTGGCCTGTAGACACCACACGGAGGACCATAATTATGATTACAAAAGCTCCCTTCCTTAGCGGTACTAAACATGCACAGTCGCCAAAATGCTTTAGTCCACTGGTACTGCTCTAAGAAAATACCATAAACTGCATAGTTTATAAATAAACACATTCTCCTTGCAGTTCTAGAGCTGAGAAGTCCAAGGTCAAGTGCAGTGATCCAGTGCGGCTTCTGAGGTTCTTGCAGTTAAGGACCAGCAAGAGGATGAGAAAAATAACGAAAAGACAAAGCTGGGGTCAGGTGGAGCCCTTACCCTCCTGATGGGAGGAGAGGAACTGCTCAGCCTCTGTAGCACCTTTATTTATATACCAGGAAAGACGATGTCAATTTCCGCCCCTCTGCCTAGCAACTCCTTTGCCCGGCAGGCCTGGGCCCTTGGCCTTCTAGGTGCTGGAACGTCTTGTTTACATGGCTGGTTTTGGTCTCTCTGTTTTCTGGGCTGGCCTTGCAGTAGCCCCACACATGTGATCAATCTCCAGCTTCATCAGCTCGGCTCCCAACAGTCAAGGTACTACCAGGCCCAGTATCTGCTGAAGGCCCACATCCTGGTTCACAAAGGAGTCACCTCAGGACGGTCTTACACTGGAAAGAACTCTGGTCCCTTCAGTCCCTTACAAGGGCATTAATCCAATTCATGGGAGCTCCATGACCTGATCATGCCACAAAAGCCCATCTCCTGATGGCATCACATCAGGATTAGATTTCAACATATGAATTTAGAAGGGCTGCAAATTTTCAGTTCAGAGAACTGGAGTTGGGGAGGGGATAAGACAGGGAAAGGAAGGGTGTTAACTGTACGTCTTTAAAAAGAAGAAAGGGGAGTTGGGAGATAAATTTGAAAGTCAGAGCTGGGAGAGTGGATTAATTGCAGTACTGGAAGTCAAAAAATAACTAAAATGAAGGATGAAACCATCAAAAATTGGGAGAAAACGATATTTTGGGCAATGTGAGTGATCTATGTCCTCCTATACCAATCATCATGAGATCCCAGAGAACAGACAGTCCTAATGCTGCTTCTATCCCTCTCCTGTGGGAGCTAAGTAGCTAGGGTTCCCTCTATTTCCACGGAGTCTTCTACTTCTCTACTGCTGTTCAGCTTATGCCAGTCTTAATTTTTTTTCCATTCAACCAAAGGGGCACACAGCAGAACAAGGATATAAAGATGAATGGGCTGTATTTAACAAACAAAGCAAATTGTAAGAATAGAGAGCCTATATCTTCTTCTTTCTGGTAAAGAAAAGCCTATTAGCATCACACCCCATTCTCTACCCCCAGCCTTCTCAAGGAAAGGTGTTTAGACTGAATTTGAAAATAAAGGTGATATGCACAGTCCACCCTCTTGTTGTCTATGGAGTGAGCTCTAGACAGAGTCTAGATTCTTCTCGATTTCAGTGCTGTCAGTCTGAAAGGAGGATGCCCAGCAGGACAGACAGCTTCCATCCAGCAATACCTGTGGGTAGCTGAGGAAATCCCTCCAATAACGAGTCTCTGCATCCTACCGAGAGCTATAAAACTACCCTCCAGTCTTGTTGCCAGTAATTAATGCGACATTCTGACACCCATTTGCACTATACCTTTGTTGATCATTTTCAGTCAGTAAAAATGGTGGAAAAGAGGATGTTTTTAGTTTCCACAAAGACCATACACTATCAACATGACATTCTGACTGTTGAAACACATGTACACAACAGGCCAAAAAAAATTTTAAACACTGGAAAAAGGCACGCTAAAATGTAATCAGTTATAATTGCTGAGTATCAGTGGAGTGGGTGAGATTTGTTGGCTTCTAATCTCATGGACATCTTGAATTACTTTTCCAAGAAAAATCTGCATGGATTTTATTGTACTTTTTCCTTTTTTCAGAACTGGGGCTTTATAGCTGCTAGACCAGAACTCTATCACTGAACTACGTTGCCTAGTCTTGCCTTTTGTTATCAGATTTTTAAAAATTATTTCCAGTCTGGAAATTGTAACAATTTGGACCTCACGTTGGAAAAGGGCATGATGACCAAACGAATGCTAGAGACGGAATGAGTTTGCACCTCAGCTGCAAACTGAGCTACAACCCTAAAACATACTTTCCTTGGAGATACTAGCTGCGACTGTCTTGGGATGGCCTGGGGCACCTCACATGCTCGAAATGCTCAGAGCATTAGTGCCCCAACTGGTTTCCTGTATCGCTCTGTCTGCCATTAGAAACTTCCTGATAACATTTTGGTGGTAAACTTAACTTTAGAGGGAATCATCATGCTTCAATTCATTATTTGGAGATCAATAGAGAGAAGTAGAAATAGCACAAAGTATCATCCTCGTACAGTCTACCCTGCTGTTAAGTAAAACTGCTTTCTGCTTTTCATTGACCAAAAATATGGCTCGCACCCAACCAGCCACTGCTTGGGGCCAGAGTTAGAAAATATTCTTTTCCTAATTTATGTTCCACTGACTTTTGATGGTGGCAGATATTGATTTCTCTTTGTGCCATCAGATCAGATGCTGCAACCCAATTCAGAGTCAGGATCGTGACTTTAGGTGATCTGCCTTTAATGTGCAAGAGAAATGGAGGTAGAAAAAAATGATTTATTTTGCTTCTGTAGGTCTTCTATTACAGACACAGATGTTAGGCGCTCTCCCAGGGAGAGTTGGCTGTGCAGTCGGGCAGGTGAGCTGCTCTGCTTTCCTGGAGTGCTGCGACCATAAAACACACGGAGCATTCCTGGAATTACTCATCTGATTTCAGCAGCCAAAAACAGTGCCATGAGCAAAAGAAGAAAAAAAGCAGGAATGTTTTTTTTTTCAACAGACAAAGCTGGACAAAGAAACAAAGGAATGATGGTCTGCTCTTTATATAAAATTAGATAGACTGGAACATTGTTAGTATCTTTGTTCTGGGACAGATAGCTAGGATGGCTAGACTTTGGTTTAGGTAGTATTCTTCTGTCATTTATATTCCTTTATTGGTTTCTCTGAATATATTTTAAGGAGACTGACTCCATTGTTAGAGCACAACCACACACATCAAATCCCACGCAATGTATTCCAAGAGACCGACAGCATCATTACCCTGGGTCGGAAGGCTGCTGTAGCAGATACCAAGGCTGTAAGAAATAAGTAGGCCACCTTGGGCCTGAGAGACCTTGTAGTCATAACTGCTGGTGGTTTGAGATTTGTACGAGGAAGCCTTGTTGCCTTGTTACACAAACGTATAAAAGAGAAGGTAACATTTTAGAAGCAGTGCACCCCTGAAAAATAGAAGTAATAAAGAGAAATTTAGATTTCTTTCACTTCCACCTGCAGCTTGAAACACAAACATGGAGGTGACTGTAATGTTGGACTAGGAATATGTGTGTTTGTGTGTAACTCAAAAGTTTTAGACACCTCCCCCAGTGATTCCAGGCTGCAACCAAAGGTGTCAAGTACGGCTCCAGGTCCATCCCCTCGCAAATGTTTTGAGTTGGACCATGGACTCACCTGGAAGAAAGCAGTCAATGACATAACAGACAGTTAAACAGCAATATGTTGCCACCCATAGCACCTAGCTGAGCAAGTAAGAGGTCTTCTAGAAACATTTCTTGAAATAAATCACTAGTTTTAGCCTGCGAATGGGATCACCATGTAGGTTCAAAATGCAAACAAGATTTTTCTTAATCACCAATCTCCATAAAATAGAAGGTCCCCTATATTTACTAGTGTTTGTATCAATTCTAAAAGATACACAATCTCAAAGTCATCTCTGATATTAATTTCACACTTCCATTGAACTTTAACTTTCCCAATTCCAAACTATCAAAACCACACAAAACACTCAGCAGAAACGTACTGCATTCTGCATTATAAAGCCCCATACGAGGCTTCCCCACTAAGTCTTGTCTACCATCCTGACACCAGAAACTTTACACTTCTTTTGCCATTCCATGTAACCCTGCTGTTGAATCATTTTGAAGGCCAAGCCACCTCCTCCTTTCCTCTAGCTCATTCTCCCAGTCTCCAATCAAACCTAACACCCAGGTTTCAGCTCAGGACAGAGTCCCCCTTCCCCACGCTGTTGCTAAGCAGCTGCAAGCCTAACTTTGCACCTACCCATTTAGGTGCTCAGATTAACCTGATGGGACTCTAAATTATTTTTAGCAACACAAATGGCAGAAGGACTCTGAGAACACGGTTTTTGACAGTGACCCTCAACTGGGGCTGATGCTGCCCTCTTGCAGGAAGAGGGGACAGACTAGCCACATAGATAATGGAATTATGGTTTCCCCAATAATGATGCTCTTTTAGATTCTACATCTATATAAAACATGTAAGACCCCAGACTTGATTGGAAAACCCAGTATATTCCACTTTTAATGTAAGACTTTACATGGATTGCTAAGATGCTTCTAAATTTTGAAACCAATACCTACTAGCTAAAAAAGAATTCCTGCTGTATGCCAATACCTGCCATATGCTAATTTACTTCAAATTACTCCATTTAAACTGAGGCTGTCTAAAGGCTTGCAGTTAATGGTTGAAATTCATTTATCAGTATAAAAGAGGATTTTAGTAAGAACTTTAAATATGGTTACCAAAAATCAATACCAGCGGGCTTGCTGACTGCCTTAAAGAACATTTGAAACCACTCTTCTTTAACAAAAATAAATGGAAATAATTATAATCGAGGATTGTTATGGCTTCATCAGCTTTGCTTCTACCAGGAGAATAAAATCAGCAAACCCAGTATCCTAACACAATGGAATGCTCTGCATTGTGTCTGGTGCAATGTCACTCTCATTTCACAGAGAAGTGTCCTCTTCCCAAGCAGGAAGCTCATGTGCCATCACCAGAGTGGTGTTTCCTCAACTCACACTGAACATGTTTCTAGAATGCCAATAGTTAGAGGAGAGTACCAAACGTTTCTATGACTATTCTGATATCTCCAGGCCAATAAAATTGGGAAGGTTTGGCAGGATTTGGCCCATAGCTATTGTTAATAAAAAATACTGTCTGGTAGAAAAAATGGAAAAAATGAGCATACAAGGAATTTTTTGGAATTTTAACAAATATTACTAAACAGTCAAATTAGCAAGAACCAGTTCTCACTGCAGAGCTGTGTTGTTCCTAAATAGAAAGACGTAAGCAACATTTTTCAGCACAGAACTGGCTCCCAGTACTAAGAATCATTGGCTGTGTGTTCCACATTCAGACACTTGCCTGGGCTCAGGCAACAAGCTAGACTGAAAACCTCTAGTAGTTTTTAGGATCTTGGGCACTTCTCTCTCACAACTCCTCTGAGACTATTTGTTTTGGAAAAGAAGTAAAGTGCTCTGCGTCATAGCAGGGCTTCAAATCTGTCTTCCTCAGTCTTCAGCGTGCGTAATAATCAGCTCAACTTTAATAAAAATGCAGATTGCATTCCCAACATTTAGCTCCTATATTTCATTACAATTAAGACAAAACCCTGAAATCTGCATTTTGACAATCAAACTTTTAGAGACTGATGTGTATGGCCTGAGACCACAGTAGCATATATCCTTCCTAGCTTGCTCTCTCAGGATTCACTAGAAGAGTATTAATTGAGGCTTTCCAAAGCAACAGGATCAATAGAAAAGACATGTGTGATTACACCAAGGGATTTATTAGGGAGACTTACACATGAGCAGTGGAAGAGTCCCAATGGACATCCACGGGGTCAGAGAATACAAAATGGCTTTCTGCACATCAGAGAGTCAGAGGAGCCTGTGGTAGCCCAAGTTTGCAGGCCTGGAAACTCACTGTAGAATCAACAGAGCTTACTAACTTGACAGGCAGTTCTTATTGAAGTCAAGTTGATGTATCACAATTATCAGTAGCAAGAGGTAAGGAGAGCCACTGCAGTAGAGAATTCCAAAGAGAACTTCCTGAGCACCTGCCCTAGAAAGCAGAATAGGAGGTTTTCAGAGAATGAAGAAACCATTCAATGCATAAAGAACCTCTGGAGGTATTTACTAAACTTGGGGCATCTTTTCTTTGAATGTTATATTGCTTTGGTCTCGGTACTACATCTATTTATTCTTATATAAATATTCTATCTAGAATGTTACTCTTCTAAATCCAACCACTGAATTCCACATATTCTTTTATTATAGGATTTTGGTTCATAAATTTATTAAACTTTTATCTAAAATATTCCCTTTCAGGAATGGTTCTCAAATTTTAGTATACATAAAAATCTCCTAGAAAAAAAAGGGTTACTTCTCTGAAGTGAAGCCTTTTCTATGAAGAACAAAAATATCTACGTGTGATAGTTAACTGCCTTGTCAACATGAGAGACAAATGCCCAATTGATTGGCTTAGCCTAGTTCTAGGTGCCTCTGAATGGACTTACTGCAGACCGATGAACTGCTCTGGCTGTGAGTGGCACTAACCCACAGGCTTGCAGTCTGAAAAGATTTTTTTAAAAAAGGAGAGAAGGAAGAAAGCTCACTTCTGTTTCTTTGGAGGAGCACCAGTCTTTGCCCTCCCCTTGGACATCCATCTCCTGACTTCGCACACAGACCCTTCAGCTTTCTGGTGTGGATTCACACAGGACTCTCTTACATAAGTTCCAAGCCTTCTGACTTCTGCCTGGTTCCTTCAGACCTCCACCATGCAGATGGCTCTTTTGCACTTTTAAACACCTGTCTCTAAAGACAGCCATTGGAGGCCTATCTTGTAAATCCATATATCTTACACTGAACTTGTTTCTCTAGTGAGTGTTGACTGATATACTAGCCTAAGAGACAGCTGAGTGCAATCCACAGCCTGAAGACAAAGGGAAGGAACTGAGCCATGTAGAAAACATCCAGTATTGGGTGGTGGCTGTCTAGCACTGCAACCATCCTAGGAGCCATTAAGTAACACCTGTACAATATGATCTTTTACATCAGAGCCACCTGAGTTTGGTGAGAGAAAACTCTCTCACTCCACACCCCACTACCTCCCTGTAAATCTGGAATTAGAGGAACCCTGGTGCCTGTCCCATCATCTTACACTGTGAGGGGCAGCCACTGTGGGAAGTACCTAGGGCCTCAAAACCAGCTTGTTGGGAGGAACCCAGGAGAATGTCAAGACAAAGGAGCAAAAGGCAAGCTCAGACCTCTATTCCACACAGAATAAGTCTGGAAGATACAGTAATGGAATAAAATGGAAGTCACACACCTGAAACTTCTGAGAAAATAGCAACTGAAGTAAGGAAACAACTCCATGAGATTGGAAAAGCAGTCAAATCAGAAATGTCTCAGGAAAAAGAAGAAATCACAAACATACTGAAAGAATTGTTCAGCAAGTTTAAAGAAGACAGAGACAATAAAGTGGACCATAGGAAAATGATGGAAACCTTGAATGAATGTAGAAAGGAATTAAAATGCATGAAACAGATTCAAAGAGAGACCCAGGAAATTAAAAATTCAACTGAAAGCTGGCAAAACTGCTTGAAAAAGACTGAAGATAGACTTTCAAACCTTGAAGACAGGATTGCAGCTAGTGATTGTGAAAGGAAAGATCTCTTAAAAATAACACAGAATCAGGAAATAACCCAATTGCTGCAGGATGATGCAAAGAAGCATAACCTAAGAGTGATAGGTATAGGCAAAGAAGCAGGGGTCAACACAAATGAAATTAAAAGGATATTCACAGAAGTAATAGAAGAAAACTTCCCAAACATGGGAAATGGATCTGGCATGCAGATAAGTGAGGCATATAGAATTCCAACTAGCCATAACCAAAGTAAATCTACACCCAGACATATAATAATCAAGATCCCAGAAATTCAGCACAAGAATAGAATATTAATAGCTGTTAAAGAAAAGAGACAGATCACCTATAAAGGAAAACCAATCAGAATCACAGCAGATTTATCACACAAACCATCAAGTCAAGAAGAGTTTGGAATGAAGTGTTTCAAACCCTGAAAGAAAACAACTTCCAACCCAGATTGATCTACCCAGCAAAACTATCTTTCAAAATTGATGGAAGATAAGATACTTCCATGATAAAGAACAACTGAAGGAATTCATGACTCCAAACCAACCCTACAGAAAGTGCTAAAGAATATTCTAGAGAGAAATAAAGATGACCATGGTTCCAGGAACAGCAGCAGAAGAGGATCGCCAAACAAGACAGGCAATTGAATGAAGGGGAAAAGTAGAGGGCCAAGAACAGGAGGACAGCAGGGCAGAGACAAACCAATGTATGCTGAGTGTAACCATTAATGTAGATGGCCTCAGATCAGCAATAAAAAGAAACACAGGGAGAGTGTATCAGGAAATAAGATCCACTGATACACTGCACATAAGAAACACATTTAACTGGAAAGGAAATTCATAGACTGAAAATCATTGTTTCATGTGACAGGAGACCAAGAAAAAAAAAAAGCAAGAGTAACTTGCCCATCAACTGCAGAATGGATAAGAAAGATATGGTATTTTCATGCAGTGGAAAACTACCCAGTTATAAAATAGAATAATCTCAAGGCTCTTGTAGGTAAATGGATGTAACTGGAGACCATATTCATAGCCAAAAGTTTGTACTCATATGTGTGAACCCTAGCATAAGAAACAGAAGGAGTTAATGGGATCCAAAAGCAAAATAGTTAATGTAAGAGCAAAGGGGAGGAAACACCTGGGAGGGAAAGGTGGAAACTACTGTCAATTTCTTATTGTCTTGTCTTGAACTCTTGCATTGTTTACACAATTTTGTTAGGTTTGGCTTTGTTCTCTCTTGTTTTGCTAGATTCTATGCTGTCAGATGGTAGGGGCAGCTATTTTGAATATAATGGGATATATTATGGTAATCATGTTTTCCTATTATATTGCTTTGAAGTCTTATAATGCTTTCATTCATTTCTTTGATTGGTTTTATTCTGTTTTGTTTGATTTTATTATGTATGATAGTGTGAATAGCTATATTGAAGAAAATAGACATTATGGTAGCCATTGCTGATTTACTCTCATCTTGCTTTGAAGTCCTACCATGCTTTTGTTCTTCTGTTTTGATTGGTTCTATCCTGTTGTGTTTTATTTGATTTTATTATGTGTGATGGTATAGACAACTTCTTAGAGGAAAATTATATTATAGTAGCCATTGTTCATTTCCTGTTATTTGGTTTTGAAGTCCTATAATGCTTTCATTCTTTTGAATGGTTTTATAGTATTTTGTTATGTTTGATATTATTGTGTGTGAAGCTATGCTCAACTATTTCAAAGAAAAGAGACATTATGGGAGCTACTGTTGATGACCGGTTGTCTTGTTGTGAAGTGCTATGTTGCTTGCATTGTTCTGTTCTGATTTGCTTTGTTCTGTTCTCTTTTTTTCTTTAAAATAAAAAAATTTTTTAAATAAATAAAACCTTTGAAGGGGACCTTCACAATTAGAGTCATGCCTTTCAAAAAAATCTCTTAAGCAAATATCTGCTATTGGATGTATGTGCCTCCTTACAGTTTGGATACAGAGAAGTGACACCTAAAGGAGAAAGAAATGAAACCAGAGTAAGTACCTGTGCAGTTAGGGTTACAGGCAGACATTCTGCTAGAGGTTCTGAATCAGGAAAGTTTTCATGCAAAAAAAATGACTTATAGCTAAGTAAGATACTATGTACAAAATCACTACATTCTAACCACTTATTTTTAAAAGATAAATGGTGTTTTAAAAGTGCCAATGTGATTATTTTATCTTTATCATAATGCATATATTTGAAGACAAAAATTATGCCACGCAATATAGGTTACTGACTAGCAAACAGAGACAATCATCCACCCCGATGTGCAGGATCTGACTTGGAGGCTGTAGTAGAAATCTGGCCGCTGATGACCAAGCCTAGATTGCAGCCTGGTAAGTGACCTGCAAAGGGGCCTCAGCCAGAGCACAGGAAGCTACTTCTGTGCCAAGTAAAAACCATTTGTAGGGCACAGCTGTGGCTGGTAAGAAGAGAAAAAGTCCAGTGATCAGAAGGGTAGGGCAGCAAAAATCACAGGTCGGTCTCTCCATTGAGTTCAGCCACGTGTGTCATAGGCAGTGTCATATCAACAACAGCATAGATCAAGAATGCTTGTGGAGGGCTGGGGCTTTCGCTTGCCAAGTATGAGGTCATGAGTTCGATCCCTACTATCAAAAAAAAGTGCTGTGGAAGGCTCCAGTTCAAAAGGACCTTGGATCATCCATTTAAACCTTTTCATTTAATAGGTGAAGAACCTGGGCAAATGCTTTAGCCTCTCTGAGCTTTGATATCATATCAACTCACTTATTCCAAGGCAAGGTGGCACCTCCAAGGGTAAGACATCTCAGCCCAGGCCCTTCCCACTACGCAAATCCCAAAATGAAACTGCTCTGATAAGTTGTGATATTCAGTTAAATTTTCTAATGGCTGCCTAGAAATCCAAAAATCAGAGGTTTTATAAACTATGCTTCATTTATACCTCAACTATTTATTGACTAATTCACATACATAAAATATTTTGTTGAAATTATTGTCAGAATTGATCATTTCCTCTAAAACCCCAAGCAAAGACGTTTCATAATGAAGATGTCTCACAGTGTGGCTTGTATTCTAGAGGTGTTAAACTGTTCTTGAACAGTGGCCTGATGACAAATTCGGATACCCACATGTACTTTCTACTTCTTGCCTACCAGGATTTTCATAAGAACCAGCAATACGTTTCCCAAAGACCTCCCTTAGCAACCAAGAGAGGATTAAACGAGTGGAGTGTTTTAAAATATCTGTCCGCCATCACCACTTTTATCAAATAGAGTTAGGCCAGAGAGGTAACTGAAGGTTTAGCAGTTGTCTTTTCAGGGGAGGAAAGGGGGTCTGTTTGCACTGCTCAGGACCGGCACCAGCAAGCGTGGCAGCCTACTCGTGCAATCCCAGCTACTCTGGAGGACGCAGCAGGACTGCAAGTTCAAGGCCAGGCTGAGAAACCTGACAAGTCCCTGGATCAAAATACAGTTTTAAAAGACATGGTGATTTACATTGGTAGTATAACTGTCACCCGACAGGGATGAGTCCCTGAGCTCAACCTTCAACACAAACAAAAGAAAAAAGAAAAAAAAAAAAAGCCACAGCTTCGAATTGTGCAGAGCCCATGAGTCCCAGAAAGACGCTTCTGCCGGGACAGCACGTGGCGGAGAAGCTCTGGATTCAACCCAAAGCGCTCTTCTCTGTGTGCCTCCTATTTGGGGGGTTCATAGACCCTGCCATCCTCCCACAAGGAACATGAAGCTTGAAACCATCCCCACATAGATCAAAAGTTCTAATTTCACAAAGCGGCACGTGTAACACTTTGTCACATCCCGAATGTAGCTTACAACTCTTCTTTTCTCATATGTATATTTTTTCTCTACATGTAAATGTGTTTAGATCAGAAGAATCTATAGTGTTCTTGCAAGGAGATGAAGACGGAAAGAAAACTCTGTGTCAGTGGCTTCCACTGAGGATCTGTGTAAACATGAGAGTCCTAGAAATCTGTCGGTCAATGTCCCCTTCTTTGCTATACTCAGTATTTTCCTGAATGCTGGCCTTTGAAAGCCTTCCCAATTGCAACTGTACTAGTAGCTTTCCTACACAGTGGTACTCACAGATGTCCACAATACTTTTTGAGTGAAAATGTCAAAGGAAAACTGTGTGATCTCTATAAGCAGAACATAATTAAAGGTCCTGGTACCGTCTGAGAAGGCCTCTGTGGGGGTTTTAACCGGGGGCTCACTGGGCATGCAGTAGCTAGTAGACTGGCCCTTGCTAAACTGAATACAACTCCATCACTGTTGAATGGATTAGTGGAATAATAATCAGCAATAAAACGCTATGGGGATCTGAGAAGTTAAATACATGGCAATAGCCCAATAAAACTGTTCTGGCAATGACTAATGAATCGTCTCAACTTAATAATGTCCCTGTCACACTAAGAAAGCAACAGAAACACAGCCAAGTTGCACATTAGAAGCTCCTGGAAGTCTCCGTGAACTGACGCCTTCAGTTATGTCAGACAAGTTCACCAGCAGATATTTACTGGGTGTGCACTAAGTGCCAGCCACCGAGAGAGGTGCAGTCCAGCCTTTGTTTCTGAGGCCACAGTCTAGATCTTTCAGGAGTCACCAAGGTCAGGAAAGTGACAGAGCTTGGCACCAACATTCTCCCCGTAGCGCTTCAGCTCTGCTGACCCTTGGGCTTGGGAAACATGGAACAGAGCATTGGCGGGGACCCTCTTCCCCTCACAGCTGCCTTCCAGAGATGGTCTCCTTCAGATTCAACTCAGAGGCCCCAGCAGAAAAAAATATTGTCAACATCAAAGTGAGATGAGAAACCAGAGGGGCCTTTCAGTTGTGTTTGTTGTTTGTTTTCTGATTTCTATGAGTATGACTGTGTGGAGTGTGTCAGTTTTCTGCTGCTGTGACAAAATACTTGAGATGTTTGACTTTATGAAGGAAGAGGTACATTCCGGCTCAGTGTCAGAGATTTCAGTCCACACACACCTGGCCCTGCTGCTTCGGCATAGACCTCAAGGTAAGAGTGTGAGGATTACGAGGCCTATTCACCTAACAGAGGCAGGGGAGCAAAGAGAGAGACGCAAAGGGGCCAGGGACCCAATGTATCCCTCAAGGGCACACTCTCAGTGACCTACGGTCCTTCCACTCCTTCAAGGTCCTGCACTTCCTGTATGCCAAGGGGAGGAGCAAGCCCGTGACACGTACACCTTCAGGGAACATTTGAGATCCAAACTCTAGTGTACAAGTGCTGTACAGGGGTACAGTCAATGTAGTGAGGGAGCAGCTTCCTGCCAAGAGAAGCTGACACTCTTCAGGTGAGAACAGTGCTGTTCACATGGCCCATGAGGGGCAACAGAGCCACTGAGGAACCAGACAGAGAGACCAGTGCTGCTCAGCAGATGAGGACAGTCAGCCTGCACAGGGCAGGGGCTGGGCACTGCGGCAACACGCCATGCGGGAGGACAGCTGAGCACGGGCTGGCCAGCTCCCGTCCCCCTTTGAGTTTTGTATAGTACTAAGCAGGTAGAAAGCCAGAGCAGGTTTCCACGGGGCTTCTCCCCTCCTCTCCATTTGATTTTCCACAATGCCTTCCCAATGTGATTGTTAAGAACCACAGCCATCTTTCCATCTCTCCCAGATGCAAGAAGATCAACACTAACCTGAACTCCTGGGCAATCTCTGCTGCCTTTATGAAAGATGGAAACGCAGCAGACTCAAGCTGATGCCAGATGCCTACTGACGAGTAAAGAGCAACATAGAGCTTCTCGTTTTCTAAGGTCCTTCCAGAGCTACTGGCTGTCATTCCCTCCACAATCCCTCGACTAGCAGGCCTTTGGTTTGTACCTGCAGACAGCATGATGCTTTTTATGGAAACCCTAAATCTGTCATGGTCAAAAGCCCAGGAGGGTATTGAAAGGAGATCTAAACTCTTGCGGTCATTGTCACAGCTCCTGCCCAAACACTATGGAGCTCTTCAGCACAAGACTTGCTGTTGTCCCTGCCTTTGAGTTCCTGGGATTGAAAATACACATTACTGTATCTCTAAACTGAACTAAAGGACCCAAAGAGGAATGAGCAGTATGACGATATGGCCACCTGCTGCTGGAACGCTGAATAACTTCCCTCTGACCATACATGTCCATGTGCTCCAAGTGAACCAGGCAGAATCGCTCACGCCTCAAGTGAGTAGTGTCCGGCAGCCCTTATGTTTTCCCAACTCCTAGCTGCACCTGGAGAACTTTTAAAGATACAAAAGCCCCAAAGCTGACCTATTAAATAAGAATATTGGATGGATGAGGTACCACTGTATGAAAGGCTCTCGGGCCATTCTAACTGAATTCCATGAACAGTACCTTAGTCCTCTGTCACAGAATACCAAAGACTGGGTCATTTACCAAGAACAGAAATTCACTCTCTCATAGTCCCAGGGGCTGAAGATCAAGACACTAGCATATAGAGTGGGCTTCCTTGTTGGATTGTCACCTGGTAGGTGGGAAGAGAGCAAGCTAGCAAGAGGCGGTGTGAAGCCTCTTTTATAACGAGCCCTTATCCAATTGATGAGGAAGGAGCCCTCTCAGCCTACGCACCTGCAGAAGGACCTGTGTCTTCATAGCATCACCTGCATCGTGGAGGGGCCTCATTAAACTGTGACAGTGTTTTCATGAGAACACACACATTAGCATCCAGGAGGGTCTCTTAGCTTCTTAACCTCTGTCTTCCAGCCTCCTTCCTCGTTAGTCCTAACAAACGTCTCACACAAGTAATAGCATCACTAATAGGAGATCCAGGAAGAATATTAGCAGCTGAAATTAAGCAGACACAGAACCAGACAGGTCTAGAGCATGGGACCAAGCATAATGCGGACACAAAGACTCATGATCATAAGTGTAAGAAATGGCAAGAGTACATAAGATTTTATGGTAATTATGGTTCCCCATCACATTGCTTTGAAGCCTTATAATGTTTTCATTCATTAGTTGGAATGGTTTTATTCTGTTTTGTTTGATTTTATTACGTGTGATGGTATGAGCAGCTATTTTGAGGAAAACAAGACATTATGGCAGCCATTGCTGATTTAATATCATCTAACTTTGAAGTCCTAACATGCTTTAGTTCTTCTATTACCATTGGCTCTACCATGTTGTGTCTTAATATGTGTGATAGTATAAACAAATTTTTTATGGAAAATGAGATATTATAGTAGCCATTGTTCATTTTCTGTTATTTGGTTCAGAATGCCCTGTCATACTTTCATTCTCTTGAATGGTTTTATACTATTTTGTTATGTTTGATATTATTGTCTGTGAAGCTAAGCTCAACTATTTCAAAGAAAGAGACATTACGGTAGCTACTGTTAATATCCAGCTGTCTTGTTATGAAATGCAATGTAAGCTATGTTGCTTACATTGTTCTGTTCTGATCTGCTTTGTTCTGTCCTCGTTTGTTTTATTCTCTGTAAAATAAAATAAAATAAAATCAGCAGCCTCTCAAAAAAAAAAAAGAGAAAGAATGAGAAAAAGCAAGTCCCATTCCCGGATACCTTCTCCTCCTCTATTCTCTCTTAATTTTACTTCAAGACATTTGGGTTTGACTCTGTTGCAGTGGGAAACGCAGGTACACACACTTTTCAAAACCTCCCACAGCGATTTTAATGTGTGTTGGGTTGAGAACCCAGTGATGTGAGGTTCTTAAACTGCTGCCTGTTAGAATCACCTTGGGAGCTTTTAAAACCCTTGGTGCCCCAGAACAGACTCCTCACCAATTAAACTAGAAGTCGCTGGGGGTAGAATCTCGGCTTTAGCATTTTAAAGTTCCCCAAATGTTTCCAATATGTAAGTCAAAGTTGAGGACCAGGACTTAAAAGCCCCTGCAGAGGAAAGAATCCCAAAGCAAGAGACTTCTAGGCTGTGCTTTGCCACCAGTTGGTGTATGATCTTGAACATGTCACAGTGCTGGTCTGAGCCTCAACTTCCCCACCTGTAAAGTGATATCTAGGATACAATTCCAGCCCAGATGCACAATCCTCTACAAATATTAAAATGACTCTACTAATCCTACTTACTCCAACATATATCCTGCCTCCTACAGTCCTGGCTGTATCTACAGCTGTCTCTGCCATTGAAAAGAAATGGTCACCTGCCTCAAGGCTCAACAGTCCTGGGCTTTGTCCTAACGTAGAACATGCTAGCCCAATTCTTCCATACCTGTCAATCAGACTGAAGATGCAATGCAACTATGGTCTTATGCAGGCTAAGTATCACTACCAGTTGTATCAAAAGTCATGGTCAGAATAAGGTTCGGGAAGTTTGGGCTGTTATAGAAAAAGCTGTACATTAGTAGGCTGAAGGATTAGTAGTTTTAGTTCATTCTCTGGAGCCTAGTGGATAAGACACAAGTTTCTTTGTTCCCAGCGAAAACTCCCTGAAACCCAATGCATCAGGCACAGATTCCCCAAGGCCAATGCTTCTCACCACTTGTGAATCCCTTAGAATAGCACACATCAGCACCAGAGCCCTCTGGACTTGAAACAGCCTCATTCCTTATTTATTTCTAATACGGTACTTGGGCAACATCACTAACAAGGAGATGATAATTAGTAGCCAGGGTCTGGGACCTTCTGCATAACCCTCGGTCTCATTTCTTGGGTTGTCAAAGACCGTGTTCCAGCCGCAGCCCTCCCCTGCACTTGCTGCATGACTCTGGGTAAATGAAGCCCTGCTAATGAGGTTGTCAGCCTCAGCCTGTGCAGGACACAGATCACACCTGCTGCTGCTGCTGCTGTTGCTGCTGCTGCTCACAAGGGCTGGGCTGAGTGAGGCAGCGGAGCCAGGGCACTTGCTAACTTCATTCCTCTTCCCCTATTCCATTAGATGCCCATCTCTCACAATACATCAAAATTTGTTTTTAGAGATTTACGTTATTCTCTGCTGCGATATGATTCACCCAGAGTTCAGTGCCTTTGAGATACCAGAGACCAAGTTGTTGTGAGGGAACACATGGGAAGGAATCAGTCCGCGTGGAGATGCTACCAGTTACCAGAGGACTCAGGAATAGGCAGTGGTGTAATTAATGCAGAAACGAGCACTGTTCCCCTTCTCAGCTCTGTGTGAGTGTTAGATTTTACCACCAGCGAAAGTGAAATCATGCAATCAGGCAGACTCTAAATACAAGACAGAAAATAAAAAGGACCTGGATTGTTCAATAAAGTGAGATTACTCTGCAAAACAAAGGTGGCAGCAGGATAGCAGACCATTTGCTTAGAGAGAAATAAAATGGCATGATCAAATAAATTTTAATTCATCAACTTTAATACATTCATTACTACGACATAATTCTTCACCCCTTCCTCGTTCCAGGGCGTCTAAGCCAGGAGCTCTTTCCACACCAAGGACAGCAAATGCACTCAGCTCTTGAATGAGTTCAACCAAGCTGCCAGGTGACGGGGGAGGAAGGGGCTCCTATGCCAAGGGAGACCCTTGCCTAGTGTTAATGTAGGTTGTTGGAAAACGATGTGAAGCATTTGAGCAATAAAATAGGGATGAGGTCTCCTGAATCACAGATATCATAAACCCAAACAAAACAGAACAAGGAAAATGACACAGGGCTTCAAAAGAAGATAACAGGAAATTAGCAATGGCCACCACCTTTTCCCTAAATCACAGAGAGGAAAGAGAGGCTTAGAAGCTCATCATAAAGCCAAGATGCGTGGTGTGTGTGTTTGGACAAGCCAGGTTCTGTACTTGCTAAGCACACGCTCTACCACTGAGCTATGCCCCAGCCCTAAGACAAGACTTCTGACCCAGTCTCAGATTTTCTCTCCATCTCCCATAATTTCACTTTCTCCATTTATCTGAAAGCTAACCTACTGTCAAACTTGATACAGCTTCAAAACAGAGGTAACAATCATAATAATCATGTAAGCCAGACATGGTGATGCATACCCGTAATTCTACCACTCTGGAGACTGAGGCAGGAGGATCTCCGCAAGTTCAAAGCCAGCCCAAACTATGTATTGAGCCCCTGTGCCAAGTGTTTGTTATGCCCCAGAGAGTCTTAAAGGTAATTTTCATATATTAACTCATTTAGTTCACAACTCTTTGAAAAGATACCATTCCCCCACCCACCCACCCATTTTAAAGAGGAAGAAACACAGGCATAGAGATCTTCAGTAGCTACCTGAGATCACACAGCTAAAAGCTGCCAGAGCCATTAACTCTGCCTCCCATATGCACAGTCACTATTTGGTACTGTAAGTGAACCACGACTGTCTGCACTGCTGAGAAGCACCCTCCAGCTCTAACCTACCCCTGTGCGATGTCGTCTTAAGCCTTCCTTGAAACCTCACGGACTCTTGATTAACATCTAATTCTTAACAAGAGTGAGATGCTCTGCTCAGCCCTCTGTTGGCTTTGTCGAGTGTGCTCTAGAAAACAACACATGTGCAATAAATCTTTTTTGATGTATTCATTAATTGATGGCATTATTTCACAGAATTTTCTTAATAATGTTGGGAGATGTGTAGGCGAGGGTATCATTAAATTCATTTTACAGATGAAGGTATTTAAGACCATAGGGGTTTACAGTGATTTGCCATAATAACTTCTCTAATTAATGGTGGAGCTGGGACTCATTCAAGGCCAGGTGCTCCAGGTAGCAATTCTGCTTCTCATCTACCCCACGAGAGGGGCTGGTTGCAGAGCAGGCATCTGTTTTCAACAGCCAGTGAATCACGTACTCACAGAGTTGGGAAAGGACACTATCAAAACCAGATGTGAGCCCCATTTGCCTTTCTCCTTTCCCCAGTGAGAGGAAACAGTAACATTCTGCTGTCACCGGACAGTAACCCAAAGGCCACAGTGTTCCAGGGCCTACACAGAACAAATCTGTGGTTCTGAACATTGCTTAACAATATGTAATGTCTAATTCAAGTAATTGCTAGTCATCCCTTCAGTTTAGTCCAAAACTTTGATGAGACTGACTCAGTGTTTGTTTAGAGTTGACAGGAACCGTCAACTAAATGTACAGGAAGAATTTTCTATGGGGCCTTTAGCACATCGTTGACCTCACAGGCCCTGGCATTCCTTGGGCGAGAAAGGAGAAGCCTGCACTGGGTGACCTTGAAGACTTCTTCTTGGAAGGCATGGCCTTTCAAACGCACTTGCAGATTTAATTCCTTATAACTTGGCAGGATAACTTTTAAATATGCACTGTGTTTTTTCATAATTTTTCTTCTTCCCACTGAAGAAGGTAGAAGATTAGTGCCTTAGTCACTTCTCTCATTGCTGAGACAAAATATACAACACCCAAATTTCAAGGAGGAAAGGTTTATTTGGCTCACAGTCTGTAGAGGTTTCAGTCGGTAGTTGGCTGGTTCCAAGGCAGGGTGGCACTTTGCAGAGGGGCACTGAAGAGAAGAAACAGTGTATAGTGAAGCAGAGCAAGCAGAAGCCAGTAAGTAACAGACAAATGACTGGTGATATGCAGCAGGAGCAGTTTCTTCCTGTCCCTTTCTATTCTAACCACCCTGAGGGCTGGCAACACTCACACCCTTAATCCTGGCATGGTGTCCTTGATCCCAGCATTACACACCCTAGATCCAGTCACCTCCAAAAAGTCCCACCTATGATTGCATGAGGCTTTAGGGGGATATCCAGGCACAAACCATAACAGTTAGGGTATGTGGATGAAACCAGAAGTCAGAAGTTGTCTGATAGGCAATTATCTTGCTAGCTTTTATTTCCAACAGACCTATAGCCATACAGGAGAAAAGAATTAGAACAATGAAAGTTGAGAAGAAAGAGGTTTGTATAACCTCACAGCTGACTTCTGTTAGTTGGGATTTGGGACACTGGGGGTAAATCTCCACTCCTGGTTCCTTCCTTCCAGGCTGATGTGAGCAGCTTTCTTCCACCCGAGACTTTCTGCCATGCCATCCTGTACTGGAGCCCGAGGACCACGGACTGAAACATGAACTAAAATAAACCTCTCCTCCCTTAAAATGTAGGCAGCAGGCATTTTGTCTCAGTGATGAGAAAATTGACTAAGACATCTGCAAATGGCCAATTGACAGCTCTGCTAAAAGGAGCCTTGTGAGACATGATAAAAGCTGATCTTTAAGGGTGGAGACTCACCGAACCTCACCATGGACCAAGCATGATCCAAAAGCATTAGTGCAGACACACCTGCAGTGAATGTGTCATTCTAGGAAGTGGTGTGCTCATATGGTCCCACTAGTACAGAAGACAGATGACCAAAGGAGGTGTGCCAACATTAGCATTGCCTAAGATTGCAACACTTGGGGGGAACAAGTCTACATCAGGTACAATTAAAGTTGAAGACATCATGTTGAAATTAAGTTGATTTCCAGAGGGAAAAAATGAATGCAACATTTCCTGGACTTCTGAGTTAGTCAACATAATTACTCACCGCTCAAATATGTTCACCTGTACCAAGGGCAGTGTGAGCTGGTTGCAGTGTCAGTGTTGCAGAGGAGAAAATGTCAGAGAGAAATCCTGAGAACTGAATGAAAACATCAGAAAAGAAAACTTCTCCTTGATTTGACTGGGTGAGAATTTCTGGCTTTTTCTCTGAACAGAATATACAATTCAGTGCTTTTATTTACTACTAGAGTCTAGCACTTACCTAATAGACATGTTTTAAGTGATTAATTCATTCTAGTTTTTAGTTACTGGTGTAAGCATTCATTTAAGTTATGTAACTATATTAAGAACTGTCTCAGAAATAGATTTTCTATGTTCCTATAATCATAGCTACTTTAGCATGGCTGACTTTTAGCATCCTATATCTCTTATTGTCAACTGAAAACATATATCTCATAATTAAACATCTCCAGTAAAGATAAATGAATAGTAAATTCATGAGTAAAGTTTCTTTTTATAGTATTGTTATAAAGAATAAAGACTTGAAAGTGAAAAGCTTTAGATAAATTAAGAATAGCAGCATTTCCATTCTATGCTCTACAGTTAACCCCCAAGACTTTAATGTGAATTAATAGGAGTACAACCTCCATTATATAAAAATACAAGGAATATACAACAATCACAACATATTAAAATAGAAAGATGGTAGAAGAATGAGAATGGCCAGTTCTCCATGAAAAAAAGCCAGCATAATACATGTAAGTTTAAGAATTGGAAACAGATGGTAAAGCAAAAGGCATGGGTAAGGCAGATGGTTGAAAGGAAGTGAGTGTATGGAAGTCAGTATAAGAAGCAATTAGACCTATATTGGGACTCCACACAGACAGGTGAACATCCTCCAGTTCCCGAAAGAGGTGGGCACCGCAGGCTGGGGAAAAAGAATAGAAGGCTGCAGAAGGGAAAACACTGGCCACAAGAGAGATACTGAACCAAAACCCAGAGTGCATTTGAAAGTCTATCTGCCAAACAGAGACCTTTCCCATGCCCTCTTTCTTTGGCCAGTTTCAGAATTCCAGCAGTCCAGAGTTTATCCCTCAGGCAGTGTCCCAGAGAATGATTTCCTAAAATTGAACCACCTAAGAATAAAGATGGTGAAGCAGCCAGCTCACTGCTCTGGAAAGTGGCTGTGGCCTGACAAGCCATGGCCACTCCAGGGCGAGAACCATCAGCATTTCCTGAGCTCCACACCATGCTGGAATTTGGGGTACTGGGAAAACAAGCAGCCAGCTCACTGCTCTGGTAAGTGGCTGTGGGCCTGCCGGTGCACAGGCTAAGAATCAAACATACACGCCCACCCCACCCCCATTAGCAGGTGGCATCCAGAGGTCTGAGTATCTCTTGGGAGGATGAACATATGCAGTGTGGCAAGTAAGGGTGATTTCCTTCTACCATCTCTCTGAAGGCAAATATTTTTATCAGTGTTTTGCTCAGTTCTGATTAATGGTACTGCTCTATTCAATATTCTGTTTTTATAGGTTCGGTATGTCTTTCCATTTTGATCTGATTGAACGAACAGCTATTGCGAAGAGAACGGGATGTACTATTGTGCTTACTGCTGTTGTCCTGGTGACCTGCTGTGAGGTTCTCTGCCAGTTTCACTGCACTGTCTCCGATGGCTTTGTTCTGTCTTGTTCTGCTGTATTTTGCTACCTTCAAAAAAAAAAAAAAGATTACAAAGTAACAAAATACCTCCAAAAAACTCCCAACTCCACCAAAGCTGATCCATGGGGCATGGATGAGGAGAAACTCAAAAAGAAAGCAACAGAATTATATAAGGTGATTAAAAAGTAAATAATAACAACAAAACAGATCAGTAAGGTACTGAGCAATCTGAAACAGGATATAACTAAACAGATAATGGACTTAAAAAGCAAAAGGAGGATTAAAAATGCTCTAAAGGATATAACTGCATATATGTCTAAGTGTGTAGGATTGATAACCATGTTACTAAGTTTTTATTGGATCATTGAACAGAACTGTTTGCAGCCTCACTGTTTGAATGTCCACTCTGTATGCTTTAATTTTGTGACTTGAACAACCATGTCTAAGAAGACAGTATGTAATTTATCAACTAGTGATTTCTTACTTTTTTTTCCTGAAATTCTGTATTGTTTCTACCCTTTTTTCTATTTTGCTCTTTTTTTGCTTTAAATAAAATTTTTAAAAAAAGAATAAAGATGGTGAGAGATTTACATGAGAGGATTTCCAGTCAGAAAGCTAAATAATCATCTGATCATCCTAGGATGTCTATCAATTAATTATACCAATTCACAGTCCTTTCAATAAGCTTTTAGCCATCATTATTACATGGAAATGAATAATCATAGATTGTTAGAAGCAAATAAATAATGTCTCCAATGTGGAAGGCAAAAAAAAAAAAACACAGAATTTGGTGAAACAAATAATAAAGGGAATGGGAAAAACTTTAAAGGAAAAACAACCACATTATCCTCAGAGGGAAAACAAAGGGTATTTCATTCATTAAAAAGATATTATTTTATAAAGGATTTATCAGAGAAAAGAAAGAACTTTTGGTAATTAAAAAATATAACAACAGGAATTTCAGTGAAATTATAAGAAAATAAAATCAACAAACTCTTCTAGAAAGTAAAACCAAAGAGAGATAAGTTGAAAATAAAACTAGAACATCAATGAAATAAGTCCATCATATCCATGAGATAGAAATTGAAGAAAATGAACAAAAAAAAAAACCAGAAAATTTCCCAGTGAGATTTTATTAGAAGAATTCACCAAGTTACCTCACAAATAAAAAGATCAACTTTTCAAAGATTTTGAAATTGCAGGGTACCAGAAATAAGGAACAACACTTAAACATTTCCAGAGATGGGAAATACAACCTAAAATTTTAAAGATAAGTAATTCTAGAAGTTTAGCTTAGGTTCTTCTTAAGAAGCATAATAGTATGAATAAAATCTAAACTCACAATAACAGGAAAACTTCAGTGTATTTTCCTTTACTCATGAAAACTACTGATTTCCCTTTACTTGAAAGAAAAATCAATAATCCCTTTTAAATGAGGGAAGGCATAATGCTGTAGCTTCTTTACTGCTATGGTAAACTTCACCCAACCTGATGATCAATGACGTGCTTTGTCACTGTTTTATCATTTTTAAGAAATGAACCACCATTTGTGAAGTTTCTAGACATTTTGGAACACCTTGGAGCTACTGTATATCTGGGAAAACTACCAGGTGTCTCCTTTAGTTACTTCAATATAAAGCCATTATACAATCATTGATTTTGGAGAAAAATGGGAGATGATTTTATATCTAAACACAGAAATCATGTACATTCAAATGGTGCGTAACTGGTGTCTACCCTGGAGGAGAAAAGAAAGATTGTTTCCCAGAGGAATGATGATTATTATAGATAAATATCCATGTTCTCTTCCCCTCAGCAAGGAACATAAAATCAGACTAAATGATCTCAGGCTGGATGACCAACACTGCTGGGAACCATTGTGATTGCTCAAGAGGGAGCAGAAGGTATACTTGGCCTTTGGGTGGACACAATTATTATGGTCATGTTTGCATTGGGAGTAAATAAGAAAGGGCTGATAATGGACATATAAAATCAATACTAGGACAGCACCTGTTTAAGCATCATGCGGATGATGGCAGGGCCAGTTATGGCAGATGGTGCTGAAGAGGAGCAATCCCATTCAAAGAGCAAAGGTTCAGCCCTTGTCCAATATGGCTGACAAACTTGAGAGCGCAGCACCGCCATGTTACCTGGAGGCCAGAGAAGACAGGGTTTGGAAGGTCCTACTGGTAGAACAAAGGTCTCCAAAACCCTTGGAGGGCATAGCAATAATAGGCCTGGGACACTCTGACAAGTGATACCGAGACTGCAAAAAACCAGAGTGACGACCCTGTGCGCCAAAAGAGGGAATGTCCAAGATAAAGGACACTTGTTGCCACTTCTGCCATGATCATCTGCTGTCAGATGCAGATGGTACCATGGTCAGGATCATGGGCAAGAGAAGACCTCTGAGCCCACACATAGCTCAAGCCCAGAGCCAACCACCAGGAGCACAGTCCCCAGATCTCATCCTGCAATGTGGTAAAAGTCACCAGCAGTTATTGTGGCAGCATTGTCCTGGTTGTCCCGTCTCAGGTGGCCCCATAAAAACATTCTTCAGCAGGAACGTCCCACTGTCCCACTGGAAGCAGCCCAGCTATAGGAAGGACCCAAGACTGGCTTTGCCAGCATCATTCTGGAGATCAGTGGGGCAAGTTTAGTTTAGCTTTTGTTTCAACATGATTGCTTTGAAAATTTTGTGGCCAAGGCCAATCCCAGGCTCCCAAGGAGGCTCAGTCAATCTTAGATGAAGGCACATTGAAACATGGGGCCCAGTGGACCCTGAAACCCAAGCAGGAGTCCTGCTTGCCCAAGTCTAAGGTGACCTCTGTTGCTCACATTCTACTACATGACTCCCTCCTCTCACTGTGTCACAGTCTTTAGTGGACTATCCTTTTTAGTTAAGGTGGAGTTCTGATCTCAGTTGGGGCAGTCTTAATTATAGTTTTGTTTTGTTTTGTTTCCAAAAAGCTGGCTTTTCACTTAAATTTGCCTGGTAAGCCATAAGGCAAATCAAGCACAACTAGTTACCCTACTAGGACTACAGATATAAATATTTGTCCAAATCGAACTTTAAAACTCTATCACTCAAAAATTAAACATAGCATTACCAAGTGACCCATCAAAGTGAGACATACTTATGTGCTGAAGACAAATGAAAACGGCTACTCCACCAAATACATATGAGAGCACATCACTGTACATCGGTGGATGAATACATACACAAACCGTGGTACATATATTCAGTGGAATATTGCTTAGCCATGAAGTTGAATAAATTACTGCTCTAGTGACCAGGCTACAACAGAAGGAACCTCAAAAACAAGCTAAATGAAAAAGGCCAGACACCAAAGGACAAATATCGCATCATTCCTTTAACAAGAAATATCCAGAATAAGTAAATTCATAGAGACAGGATGCAAATTAGTAGACAGGGAACAGAAAGGGATGGAAGGAACTGCTGACAGGCGGGGTTTCTGCTTGGGCTGATGGCAGTGTTTTGGAAGTGGATAGAAGCAGTGGTTGTACAATGTTTTAAATATGCCGAAAGCCACTGAATTGCTATAAATTGGCTAATTTTATGTGACATGAATTTTATCTTAATTGATGATTTGTTATCATGTTTATGATTAGTATTTCTTTTTTTTTTTTTTTTTTGTACCAGGGATCAAACACATGCCCTTGTACTTGCCAGGCAGGCACTTGTGCCACTGAGCTAAATCCCCAGCTGATTATTATTTCTCATGGAACAAAATATCATTGAGAAAAGACCCTAAAATTGTTCACGCCAGTAATCCCAGCACTCAGGAGTCTGAGGCAGGAGGATCGTTGCGAGTTCAAGACCAGCCTGGGCTACCAAGTGAGCTCAAGGCCAGTCTGAACTGCGTCGCGAGACCCTGTAAAGACAAAAAAGAAAAAAGAAAGAAAGAAAAAAAAAGACCCCAAAATATATCTATATAGGAAAAAAGTAATGTGGGAAGGAAAAGAAAAAAATCCATAGGAAAAGAGAGCTAATAAGAAAAGCTTTTTAAAAATTTTTTCTTTACTTAAGAAAGTGATATTTTTATGATAATTTTTTCTGTATATCAGGGGAAAGAAACACACAATATCCAATGGCCTTGGAAATACTAGGCCACTAGATGAATCAGAAATCGGTTTTATAGCCAGAACTATAAAAATATTGCAAAGTGGTCTTCAATACATATAGCTGCTGCATGTCCAACAAATATATTACTGCCAGCAAATACGGAAGCAAAAACGACCTACAAATTAAGTGTCTTTTTTTATACATTGTTCAGAAAGAGAATTGCACTGGAAACATAAAGCGGGAATGGATTCATTCATGTAAGCGTTCAATCTTATTACAGCCATTACCTTCTAAGTAGAGACATAACGCAAACAATGCTATATTTCTTTTTAGTCTGCTCTCAACCAATTCCAGATATTAAAATAGTTATTTTAAGCTGTTATTGCCCCACAGACAAAATGAAATAGTATAGGAAGTATAAAACTTTGCAAAACAAAACATCTAAGTAATCAAACTGGGCTTATCACACCCCTGCCAGATAAGAAGGCTGATGATCAGTCAAGAAACAAACACATTAATCCTGAAAGAAAGAGTCTCTGCATTTCTATAAAGCCCAATTCTCCTGTGGTAAGAGATCTTGTTGTTGAAGAAACTTAATGTGATTCTCCCCAAAACAGTTTTTAAGTGGTGGTTCAATGCCAGCAATTCTTTTGCACAGAAACAAAACAAAAGTCATCTGTCTTCCATGGGATAATAAATTTTCAGAAGTAATTGTTCTTCACCAGAGATTAAAAGCCCCACCATTAATGTGCATGATTTTCTCGATAATTTTAAAAGCAATGCAATTACAGTTATGGTAATTGATACGGTTCTTACGTGATAATGATCACAGGTCAAGAGTTTAAAACATAAAGCAGAACACACTTCACGCTTCCTGGAGTCCAGTAAAGCATGTGCAGCGTGTCCAGGCTGCAGCCAGCCCTGGACTCTGTCCTAACTGCTCCAGGTGGACTGCAGAGAGAGAGCTGAGCAACGCTCTTATCTCCCCAAACCAGCGCTGTTCTTTGCCTGGGAAACCATGGTAATTCTCAGTTATCTGGCCAAATGAAAGTCATGCACATAACGAAGATAAATTTATTTCACAGTTAATCTCGAACCCCAGTTCCAGCCCCATTTTATTAGAGTCCCTGGCTTCACTTAAAAGATTGACTAAATAGAATCCAGAGGTGAAGATAAATAAATAAGCCCTAATTCCTTTGGATGGTCAGCTTGTTTTGGAACCGGTTAAGTCCTTGTCTCAAGGACCCCATGGGCCACCCTGAGCCTGTCCTTCTGTCCCCACTGCTGCCCGTTCCTGGCCAAAAGCCTGGTGATACACCATCTGACAGGGGAAGCAGAACTCAGCACAGTTCAATTCGACCATTTGGATTATTCATTTGCTCGGGTATTTATGAACCGAATCCAATGGAGCCACGGAATTTCCTCAGGTGTAAGAAATGAGGAGAAAGATCATTACCTTTGATGTGACAGATAACTGGAAAACTTATGAAGAAAAAAGTCTCAAAGAGAAGTCAATTTTTCAATAAGCTGGACATCACCATCTAATGTGCCTATGGCACTATCTAAGATCGCTTTTGAGCTTTTAATGATGCTATGTGATTCTATGAACCAGAAACAAAAATCCATAGCGTTATTGTATTAAAATATTGGCATACTTAAAAATCAGTGAGTATACGGAAGAATGTTAACAGCATTATTAATCAAGTTTATTACAGGGAACTGAGACTATGAGTATTCTGCACTTATTTATATTTTTAATATTCCCCAAGTAAATATATGTTGCCTTTATACTAAGAAAAAAAAATCAATGATAATTTGTTTTTTAATTTTAAAAATTAACACCATATATTCTCTCTGAGGTGGAAATTCTAACTGGTGTCCAAACTGTCTTCTCAAGCACACACATATTCAGGGTCTTTGTCCAAAATTTCCATTTTGTTTATTAAAATTTCAGCTGGACACGGTGGTACACATTTATAATCACAGTAGTCTGAGAGGCCGAGGCAGGGGGATTACAGGTTGAAGCCCAGCCTGAGCAATTTAAGCTTAAAAGCCCACCTGAAACAAAATGCCACCTTAAAATAAAAAATTAAAAAGAGATAGGAATAAAGGTTATTGAACTCAATTCCCAGAGGGAAAAGATTCCACTTAAGCCTTGTTAAAAAGTTTTTTTAAAAAGTGGTTCTCTTAGTTGTTGAGAAATAGTTAGAGCCAGGTGAGGTGGTATGTACCTGTAACCCCAGATTCAGGATGCTGAGGCAGGAGGACAAGTTCAAAATAACTAGACCCTTTCTCAAAACAAAACAAAACAAAACAAAACGGGAAAAAGAAAACCACAGTTGGAAGCTACTGTTCTATTTCAGGGAGTTCCTGGGGATTTAGCCAGGCACAGTGCCCCGCACTGTAATCCTGGCACATTCTGAGGCCGAGACAAGAAGATCACAAATTCAATCTCATCCCAGCCAATTTAGCACCTTAGCAAAATCCTGCCTCAAAATAAAAAATAAAAATAGAGACTGAAGGATGTAGCCCAGTGCAACAACCCTGAGCTCGGTCTTCAATGCTTAAGAAAAAGAGAGAGAAAAAAGAGACAGAAAGTTCCTAAAGTTCTGTGTGAGGAAGCTGAGTCACACAGAAGTTGTGGTTTTGTATTGTACATAAATACACACACACAAAGACACACATACACAAACAGCCTGCACATGCACTTTCCTTTAATCACGATTCTTTTTTTCTTCTATGTATAAATCTCTTACTTACTTTAATTCCACAACCCAAAAGCTCAGAGCCTGAGTGAGCAGGTTGCGGGATTTCCATATATATGACACTCTAATTGTGTTCTTCCGTGTGTAGAGATGAAAGGAGAAAAGAGTTATCAACTGAAATGTTTCTGGGTCATTAAGAGATGGACAGGAAGGAGAAGAATGTTTTGAAAAGCTTCTCCCTTAATGTTTTTTGAGAACCTCCACTTATAATTCGCTTTGTGTGTTGGTCACCTTTCTCCTCACTGGGACAAAATACTAGACATTCAAAGCTTAAAAGGAAGGGAGGTTTGGTTTGGCTCACAGTTTCAGAAGCTTCAGTCCATGGTCAACAGGCTCAAACACAGAAACAGCACAGCGAAAGCAGATACAGCCTTCAGGCCACATCCCAGGAACCACCTCTCCTGACCAGATCCCACCTCCTCACTAACGGCACTTAAACTAGAGTGCCCTCTGATTCAGTCACCTTCCAAAAACCCACCTAGGAGTGCACCAGGGTTCTGTTGTCATTCTCCAACTAGGTCATAACACAGTTGCATCTTTTGCCAGATTACTGTTTGTCTGAATTTACATTTTAAATAGAGATTTGGCCTCACCGAGCTCTGGTTACTTGCAACTTAAAGCAGACAGAAGATGGTAGTAACACATGGAGCATGTTAATTCTATGAGGCCCCTCAAATGACCGAAAATGCAGATGTACCCACAAAAAGCTATCTTGGTCCTCAGCCTGACTCTTTTATTTTTTCTGGTGCTGAAGATCTAACCCAGGATCTCAAGCAGGGTGGGCAAGTGCTCTATCAGTGAGCTAAACCCCCAGCCTCCCACCCTGGTATAAAACTTCAGAGGCAACAACAGTTGGTAAGATTTCCTTCTTCTAAGGAAAATCTAGAATTAGGGTTAGGGTTAGGGTTAGGGGTTAAGGTTAAGGTTATGGTTATGTTTAGGGTTAGGGTTAGGGTTAGGGGTTAAGGTTATGGTTAGGGTTAGGGTTAGTGTTAGGGGTTAGGGTTAGAGTTAGGACACAAATATTGACTAAGCATATGACTTTTCTTTGCAAATTTGAGGTACTCATATTTAGTACAAGTTCCAAAATTTCTTTTAGGCCATTCACACACAAATACACACACACACTCCCCAAACAGCCTTGCATACAAATACATACATACATGGACTATTGCTCCGTTATGGGCCTGGAAAAATGAAAGGTTTTTATGATTTGGATCATCAAAGACAAAATCTCATCTATTAAAAAATTTATTTCATTCACACTGTTACTACAGGGAGCCCACACAGGTCTATTGCTCAGCATCCCTCAACAGGGTGACATTGTCTTCTTCTTTTATAGCTATGTGTTAACTAGTTATAGATGGGGTGGTTTTCTGTTGGGATTGATTTTTCAATTAATGTCTCAATCATCCTAAAAGAAAAATTTTTCTCTAGGTCTAGTTAGTTTCACGAGGACAGACTGTTCAGATAATCTTTCTTAAGACAGAGCATGGAAATCAGAGAGTCTGTGTTTGGCCTTGTCACAGCAAACAGCAGCGGCCTCAGTGAGTCTTACAGGGTCAAGAGAATGAAAAAGTGCAAACACAATGTCTTTACACATGGGCACCATAGTGAAGGGTCTTTCTCTGCAGCACGCCGATCCCAGAACACAAAACCTCTGCTGTTTTCCAAGCTCAGATGACGTTCAGCACTGTTAACCATGATGGGCAGCTGAGGGAAAGAGCGGAGTGACTGAGGTTCACATGAGAAGCACAACTTGGTGATCACAGGTGACCGAGGTTGGGAGCAGCTAGTTAATCACCATAGTTAGCAGTGTAATATTTGTGCATTTTACTCTTCTAAAAATTGAAAAAAATATACATTTTAGACGAATCCCCTTCCACGGCTTGGGAAAAAAATAAATATGATGAAAATTAATGTTACCCAACAGGAACAAAAGGCACTGCTGACCAGTGTTATAAATGTCATGCAGCAAAACAACAATGTACAAAATAAGCTAATTAATAAAGTAGAATGGTACACAGGGAAAAGCACAGGTGGAGCTGGGATTCAAATCTGCAGTCTATTATGTATAAGCAGGATGACTGAATGGTTTAATCTCTTTGTAGTGGAAAAGAGGAGTAGAGTTTCTGTCGAAAGACTCCTGCATCATACAATGTCCCAGCTAAATCTGCCCAGAATATGAGAGGCACTCAATGGTACAGCCTCGCTCCCTGGACAAACCCCAACTAAATCCTGAACGCGTCACTAGATCTGGAGAATCACGTGTGTTTCATAAGCACTTGAGCCCATGTGCACTAAGTCAAACTCCTTCCAGCCAGTGAAATCGAAGGTGTAAATAAATCCTGACGGCTATCGATGGTCATATCTGCTGCCCTGTGGACAAAGCGAGTGCACCAAGAAGCTTGAAGTAGGTACCAGAGCGTGATCAAAGGGGGTCAGAGAATAGTGACAGTGCCCAGGTTCCTGCCTCCACTTCTTTTTTTATTAGCTTCAGATTTCCTACATCTTGGTTAAGCTCAAGGTTAGGTTTCTGTCACCTATGTGCCACAGTTTTAATTAATACAGGCAGCAGGTGTTATAAGCAAGATGCCATGCATAACACAGGACTTGTGAGGCTAAATGTTCTCTTGCTAGTTTCATCTCCTAATTAATAGCCCATTTCATCACTAATTCCCCGCTTTACATTGTCTAATGGAAATGCAAAAATCTTAAATATAGTCAATAAATATCTCATTAAAAGTGCTTTTTATATTCAGCTTCACTTCATTGAAGTTCAGCTTCAGAGAATAAATATGACTCTAATTCTAATCTTTCCGGTAGATCCTTTGTAATAAGCTCACGGCCCGGATGTACCTCTAGCATAAGCTGTGTCACACACAGTTCTATAGGCCGTTATGCCTGGGGACACTGAGAGAGGAAGGAAATAATCTGATTATTTGTTTCACACAAATTGTTGCTCTGAAAATTAGCTCTTTAATGTAGAAAATAAGATCATATTTAATGCTTCTTATCAGGCTTAACCTTGTCAGATGTTCAAAAAGATTCCAACTGAATACTGCTCTCATCAAAACACTCCAGTATATATGACAGAGAAATTTCAGACTATGCAAATAAAAATACAATTATTTTTCTAACTTGCATCCAGAGTTATTCTCAAGAGTTACTTTTGGGGACCTAGGAGTCAGAACAAAATGAGAGCTAACAACAAGGCACCTACTATGTACTAGGAAATAATAAATTCATTCCAATTATAATCACTCTGGGTAGCAATAAAAAGGTAAGGACCAAACACAGTTTCAATAGAAATGTTTCATGATAGAATGTACCGTACGATAAATCCACTGTAAAATTTTACCTTATGTATTTAGGAACTCAGAAAGAATAGTAAAAATAAAGTATGAATTTGCACCATTGTTCACCCCTCTCTATAGTAGAAAATGCTTCTAAAATGAGAACCCTCTTCTTAGGGGTGGTACTTGGGTTTTAAAAGTTTAGAGTTATCTAATTTTGTACTGTTAGTTATCTTTTTAAAAATAACAAATAAAACTTTTTATCACTAAGAACACTAAGAACAATTATCAGAACATCAGTCTGTTCCATATTTAAAATAAAATGTTTAAAAAACACATTTTACCTTCTTTGTCAAAAAGGGAGTTACTACTTTTATCCCTAACAAGAAGAAATCAGGCAGATGCCCACTGTATTAGCCAGGATTATTCAGAGAAGCAGAGCCAGTAAGGGAGGGTTGGAGGGAAGGAGGGAGTGTTACAGAGTTAGCTCCCATGACCATGGAGGCTGGTAAGTCTACAAATGTACAAAGTGAGCAGGGGTAAAAGGGAGCCAGCAAGAGCCCATGGCCCAGTCCCAAGGCCATCAGGAGTCAGAGCCAATGCCACAGATGAAGCCCAAAGACAGCCAACTAGTGAATCTTCTTACAGTTCTCTTATCTGTGGTAGGGTCCATCTTTTTGTTCTACTTATGCTTGCAACTCATGGAATGAGGCTTACCCAAATTAGGGAAAGCAACTGATTTACTTAAATCCACCTGTTGAAATGTTAATCCCACCCCCAAACACTCTGTAGCTGCACAAAACTGACCATCACATATACACACATCACCTCAAGTCCAGGCCCCTGTATCTGCCAAAGATCACCCGCACAGTTCTTATTTACTATCATGGCTTCCTGCAGTATCACTTCTATGAGGGCATCATTTGACTACAGTAGAAGAAATGGCTGAATGTTCTAGGAAAAGTTGAGGTTAGGTGGATAATCTCAAATTCCCTGTCATTCAGGGCAACGTTGCACCAATCTGCAGTAGGAAGAAGCCTATTGCAGATTGCCTGCCTCTGACTTATTTTCCCACTTCCTCATAGTTCTCTGAGGTCACCTCCCAATGACTTTGCTTGCACAAAAATCCTTATCTCAGCATTTGATTTGGGGAAAACCTAAACAAAAATAATCTCCATTACGGTTTAGATCTGACGTGGCCCCACCCAGCCCCAAGAGCCTCCCGGCCTCCTGGTAGGGCTCGTGGATGGTGCAGCTTGACTGGAAGAGCTGAGTTGCTGGGTGCATGACCTGGAAGTATGTATCTCCCTTCTCAGCTACTTGCTTCTCTCTCTGCCTGTGTCCACCTGATGTAAACATCTTCCCTTCCTGGCAGGACCTTCTGCTACCATCTCGAGGTTGGAACCAGTCAACCCGGAGTGGAACGTCTTAAATATGAGCAAAAATTAACCTTTCCTCCTTTAAGTTGTAGGTGTTGGGTATTTTGTCCCAGCAACAAGGAAAGTGACTAAGACAGATTTTTACACTGGAGAAGAGGGACTGTCGCTGTGATGCTGCCTGATCATGTGGTTTGGACATCTCTGAAACTGATTCATCGGAAGTGTCTAGAAAGGTTTGGAGAAGTCAGCTAAGGAAGCCCTGGAATTCTGTAAGCCAAGCCTGATGGCAGATCCTGGTCAGAGCTCAGAAGACCAGAAAGCTGATTAAAAGCCACAAAGCCCAGGGGCAGGAGGTTTCGATTGGGAACAAAGACTCTGTTGGCAGTTAGACTCTGGGTCTTGTGTGTGATACTCTGGGCAAAAATTTGCCTACATAAATGGATGCACCCGGGGAACCTACTCATTAGTGAAATAAATAAGACACACGTGTAAACATCATATTGTTTCATTAGTGTGAGAAGCAGAAAGAAAAAACATATGTATATGTATATAAAAATAGTTAAGATAGCTATACTACTGATTTCTCTGAGTTTGCTGAAGAGAGATTTGTGCTGGTATTGTTCAGACAATTGAATGTAGATGTCTTGTGCTCTGAGTGAATGATTTAGGGATGACCATATGCAATGTATGTACCATTGTTACCCCCTGATTGACATACTTTAAATTTTTGTTGTAGTTTTTTTCTTCTTTTTTCTTTTTATCTATGAATAAAATGGACTTGAAAAAAAATTTTCCAACATTGTGTTCATGTTCTAAGACTTTGTGGGAGACTAAGATAAGAGCAGTGGACTAATTTGGCAGAGAAACATCAAGGTAGCCCAATGTTGAGACCATGGTATAGATACTGCTCACTGCTTTTAACAAGATTTATACTGAGAAACAGAAGGGAAAAGCCTGTTTAGAAAACTTTCAGTTTCCCCAGGAAACAAGAGCCAGCAAAGTTGGAGAAAGGAGAATGTGGCTGCTGGGGGGCGGGGGGGGGGGGACATAGCATTAAAAGGAAAACAATTACTTTCTATCAGAACAGAAAGGGTACCTAAAAGCTTCCGGAAAACTCCAAGACCCCAGCCATTGTAGGTTCAAGGGTCCAAAAGTAAAAGACTGCTTTGAGAAGAGACGTTCACAGCACCCTGTTCACCAAGGACCACCTAGGAAACTGGTTTAACCATTCAGGCACTGAGACGTCCCTGCAGCTAAACTGGTGGCAGACCCTGATATCATCCACGTGGCGCTGATGTTATGAGCATGCAAAATGCAAGAGTTGTGAGACTCAGGAAGGCTTCCACTTAGACTTCAGAAAGTCTGGATGGCCAGGCAGTGTGCTCTGAGAGGGAAGTGTATGAAGCTGAAAGTGCTGTGGAGTTCTCAGGAAGCTGGAGGTGCCAGGAACATGGAAGAGTGACTGGCAAAAGCACAGGCAGTGAGCAAAGTCACCCCAACAGAGAAACCATGACAACCTGAAATGCCATAGGGGCAGGGCCACCCAAGACATTTGGAGTCACATCTTTGCTTCCAGTGCTGGACACTGCCATATTTCATGTTTGCCTTCCTCGGTTTTGTCCTTGTTTTGATCCCACTGGATTCTATCCCACTATTCGTCCTTTTTGAAACAGGAACGTTTACCAGTGCTATTGTATGTTGAAAGTACTTAACTTTCTTTTTTGTTTATACTAAGGCTCACAGCTAAGAATTTGCCTTAAGTCTCGGTGATTTTGGACTTAGCTTCTTCAGCAATGCTGGAATGGTTAGGACTTTGGCAATTTGTAGAGACAGAAGAAATGTATTTTCCATAAAGAGGTACACATGAATTTGGGGTTCAAAGGGCAGAATGCTGCAATTTAGATCTGGGATGCCCCCCCCACCCCGTGTCTTCATATGCAGGCCTTGTGGAAGACGGAATCCGACTGTAAGAGGTGAGTCTCTGAGGATGTGGCCTGAAAGGGTGTATCTCCCTTCCCAGCTCTTTCTTTACTTCTATCTCCTCTTCCTCGCCACCATTAAGAACTTTGCTTTTCACAGTGCACCCACACAAACACATGAAGCTGGCAGTCCCACTTTAAAATCACTAATTTCTGATAAATATATAAAGTCTACATAATGGTTTCTGTAAAGCTGAATAAAGGCTTTCAAAGACAGTACTGCCCAACCAGTAGTTATTTGTGTAGTTAAATGGGTGGATGAATGAGTAATGCCTAATTTCCAGATGTAGAACTGAGCTCCTGATCACCAAAGTAAGGCTTTCCTCTGCTAAAAATTGGAAAGGCCATTGAACTTAATCTAAGTGTCCAAGTAGAAGGGCCGGTTAATGCCCTGCTACTTACGGTCAGTGTAAATACACCATAAGTCACAGTGCTAATGTGTCTTCACTTGAACCCAGAGTTTCAGACATCCCAGGATTAAGTGTTAAATCATGATAGCTGGACAGCCAATCAAGCACAAGAGTAACTGACACTCAACACTTGGTAAATTACAATCTCTGGTGGAATGAATAGAGGATTAATCCTTATGACTAATAGATTACTATTTAGATAGCAGTGTAACTTGGTCTTGAAGGTGTCGTTAATGAGGTTCCACACCTTATGTAAGCATCTATGAAGGGCTCGGAAACCTGAAGGCGTTTACTATCTTTGCTTTCCTTCCTGAAAGTAAGAGGATGGTCCAAAATATGGTCTGAGTACTTTCACTTTTCAGTGCTAGAAAATTTTATCAAAATGAACTCCTAAGTAGAAAGCTAATTTATATAATAATTTATGTTAATATATTCAATCAACAAATATTTAATGTCACAAAGATAGAATTTAAAGTATTGAGGATTCAACAGTGAAAACAGTACATGTAGAACAGTAGCTGACGAACTTTAGAAGAAGAGATGCTCAGGTTGAGCATGCACAAGCTAGCAGAGGCAAGGGTGGGACTCCGGGGGACTTACAGCTTGCACATGAATCACCTTGCACACTTGTGTTAACACTAGGGCAGAGTCCCACCTCTACAATCAGATTCCACAGCTCTACAGCAAGGAAACTGAATTTTTAAAAATACATCCCAGTATACTTAATCCTGCTAATACAAACTTAACTGGACAATCTATGCCCTAGAGTTTCCCAGGATGTAGTTTATGAACTGCATTCCTTGATTTCTCTGGGGACTGGCCTTTCTGTCTTGATTCTCAGATAGTCGGGTATATACACACATTTTTTTTTTTTTTTTTTTTGCAGAGCTAGAGATGAGCACAGGGCTTGGCTTATGCGAGGCAATCACTCTACCCCTGAGCTACATCTCCACTCCTTTTTTATTTTGAGAGACAGTGTCTCCCTACTTTGCCCAATCTGACCTTAAACTCATGTTCCTCCTTCCTCAGCACCATGAGGCACTGGGGTGACAGGTGTGTGCCACCACACCAGGCATCACTGACATACTTGATAGATGTCCCCACTGGACTAGAACCTGAAAATGCATGATGTCTACTTAGAGCTATTCTGTGTGCCAAAGTCATAGTCCAATATAAACGGAGTGCTAACCTGTTACCTTAGCCCCTACAGTAAGCCTAAAATCTTCTCAACAGCAAAGAGATGAGGACTGTGGTTAATACCCAGCTGATTCCCCAGAATGTTTCACATCTCTCGCTGCACACGAGCTTCTCCTAAGTTAACATTAGCACCTCTTTCTCCCACTGGTTCCAACCTCAAATAGTTGCTCACAAACGAGGGACAGTATGATTTATGTCGTCTGGGTGTCTATTTGTGCCAACCCAGCACTTGTCCTATGGTAGATACTAAACACTTGTTAAATCCTTGAGTAAAGGAGAAAATGAACAAAGCCCATCAAGATGTGTGCATCCTCATCCACGCACCTCACCGATACTGAAAGAAGGAAAGGTGAGAAAGGAGATAAAACCAGCTGATGACTGACCTGCCCTTCCAAAACCTGGCCACAGATAATTACAGAGTCGTCTTTACCTCATAGTGTCACAGCTCCTAAGCCCTGGATTTGGCTATGTTTCAAATCAAATCTACAAAAACATGCCTATTAAATGGAAAGCTGGATGTGAGCCAGTTTATGAGTTTTCTGGTGAAAAAAGTTATATAGGATTACGCAAAGTTTCCACCGCATACCCCACTGCCTTCAAGAAAACCTTCCTCCTTCAGGACGCCGCCTCCCAGGCTGCAGACGGCGGAGAAATCCGACAGCAGTTTATTGGGCATCGCTGCCCCCTGCTGGATGGAATTGGAAGTGTCTGTACCTACATGATTCAGCATGGGAGCACCCGTGGGAAAGGACTTCAGTTTTTCTTATCTAGTCAAATCCGGGGGTAAAACTAAGCACCATTTTTTTCATTTTGCCTAATACTCCACTACAGCTTCACACGTCTTTGTTTCTGATCCCGTCTTTACTCAAAATTCTGATATTTGGATCACTGAATGTTTTGTGGTTTTATTATTTTTTTTTTTTGCATTTTGTTCTTTTATTTACTTACATTCTTTCTGGTGCTGGGGATCAAACTCAGGGCCTCATGCATGCTAAGTAAATGTTTGTTTTTAATTAATGTGAAGTAATAGTACATATTTTTGAGTACGGTGGATTGGAGAGGAGAACCTTTGCAATGAGCTGCATCCCCGGCCCTCTTTGTTGTTTGTTTGTTCATTTGTTTGAGACAGGGTTTTGCTAAGTCTAAGTGGCCCAGACTGGACTCAGACTTGCAATCCTCCTGCCTCAGGCTCTCAGAGTGCTGAGAGTGTAGACATGTGCTGTGATGTCTAACAAGATGGAGGTTTTTATACAGCTATCCATCGTCAACAGTCCAGTCGGGGTAGTTAGCATAGCCATCACCTCATGCATCTGTCCTGTCTTTGGGATAAGAACATGCAAACTCCTTGCTTTTAGTGCCTAAAATACTCAACATTGGTAAAGACTGCGGCCACCACACTGCACAAAGCAACCCAGAATTTACTCCTTTCATCTAATTTTAACTCTGGGCCCACTGACTACCTCCTCACTGTTCCACTCTCTTGAACCTCTGGTAACCACTGTCAGCCCTTCTATAATACTTTTACGTCTCACCCAAAAATAATTACAAATCCTGCCCAGAGGGCTAGCTAACTATTATGTGAAGGATCCTGGACTAGGATTTTAAGGAGATAAAATGATTAACTGAAGCCATTTCCCCTGGGATCATCAGTTCAGGAAAATGGGGAGTATTTTTAAAAACATGTGTGCAAATGATAATTTTAAAAATATAAAGTCTAATAGGGTGTAGGTGGTGAGAAAAAAACTAAATGCAGGGTCAAGTGAGCAAGAGTATAAGAACGGGAGGGCTCAGAACCCTTCCCCGGGAGGCAGCATTTGTTACCAGGAAGAGGCAGGCGGAAGCGGGGAGGGAGGCGAGCCACCCAGAAAGAGGCAGGGCCATGGGACACCTGGGTGGGGACAGATGCCGTGGTCCGGTCCAGCTGTCCAGACGGGGCTGGACACCCTGCCGGGCCCACCATGCAGGAGGTGCTGGCATCGCAGCAGAGCTGAGAGGAGGACCTTGGGAGACTCGGGGTCAGGTCTTGTGTTGATTTATGGCTCAGAAAGCAGCATTATTTAATCACAGGTAACCACACATGTTTTTCTAAAATCAACAGATAATTCAGATGGTGCTGGAACACACTGACAAATGACAGGCACTTGTGCTATGAATTCAGCTTTGTTAAACTGTAGTAAATACTCAGTGATCCCAGCTCCTGGGAGCTTTGGGGGGGAAGAGTCCACGTTCCAAGTCAGCATGGGTGACTTAGCCAGACCCTGTCTCAAAAGAAGATAAAAAGGGCTGGAAGCACAGCTCTGTGATGGAGTACTTGCTTGGCACGTGTGCGGCCTTGGGTCTAATTCCCAGGCACTACAAAGGGGAAAAACTAAGAAATCTCATTTTATTATCTATGCATTTTTGCATGCTCCCATAGCTGTTTTAATAGCTCTCAGGTCTGTGGCTATCCTGATGGCCTGGGCAGCAAGCAGGGGTGAGTGCAGACCAGCAGCCTTCCTAGGTGGTGCTGACCTAACCTCTGTCCACCCAGGACCCCCGGCACCTGCCCCATGGCACTGTCCTGGACTGTCATAAGGACTCCCCAGGGCAAAGATGCAGCTTGCTTTTCCCTCCCAGCAGTGGAACACGCCGGCTGCACAACTGTCACCTGGCCAGAGGTCAGCTGCGATGTGGCACCTGCTTTAAACATGCAATGAGCGGCAGCTCTCTGCTGGGCTCTGGGATACAGAAGGAGGGACGGCAGGGAAGGAAAGGCCAGTGCACCAACTGAGAGGGCAGGAATGGCTTCCTGGACATAGTGGTGGGCACTGAGCCCCCGAGGGTGAGTGAACATTGGGGTTGTTGGGGGAGAATGACGAGAGGAGGTGGAGCAGGGCTGCAGATCCCGGGCCAGCGGAAGGAGGAGACAAGGAGTGTGGAGGAGAAGCTCTCTGAGGACAACACTACCAGCAGAGGGGTAGTGAGAAGAGACAGCAAGGAGAGGCAAGGCCCAGTTCACAACATCAGGGTCTGGATTTTATCGGGAGAGTGACGGAAGGTCATCGAGGAGGCTGCAGGGAGAGTGAGGCGACTGTGTCCCCTCACCCAAGTGCACAGTGGGGGACCAGGCAGGAGGGTGTGGCCCAGAAGCAGGAGACAGGCAGGATGCTCGCCGCCGTGTGAACTCGGAGGAAGAGGGTGGATTCACAACCAAATGAATGCCCAGAGGAACTGTGAGAAGTAGGTGTTTAAAACACTCCTGGTAAGTCATAAAGACCTACATGATGCATGTTCCGTGTGAGGGATTGAAAGTTTATGTATCTTTACAAAACTGGTAAGCTGAAGCCCTGCCCTAAAGCCCAGCTGAAGCCCCAATCCCTCTGTAAGAGTCAGAGTCCTCATAAGCAGAAACACCAGAAAACCTCTCTGTCCCTCCGCTCCCCTCCCACTCCCTCTCCCTGTCCTTCTCTGTCCTTTGCTCCCTTACATGAGGGCACACCAAGACGGTGGCCACTGCCAACCAAGAAGAGAGCCTCTACCAGAAAGTTAATCTATGGGCTCCTTGACCTTGACCTTTCCAGCTTCCAGAACTGCGGGAAAGCAAACCTCCGCCGCTCAAGCCACTGAGTCCGTGGCATTTTTTCATAGCAGCCTAAGCAGACTAACAGAGATGTGGGAGTTGGGGGAAGAGTAGAGTGGGCGTCAGGAGGAAGGGTGCCAGCCTCCCACGGACGCGCTCAGGAGAGCCGGGCTTGTAAGGAAGGTGAGCTCCGCTCTGGGCATCTATAGGGCTCGAGAGACTGCACCATGGCACACTCAGCAAGCACAGGGTTTCCAAGCCGGGAGACAAAGCCGGAGCAAAGGCATAATCTGGGCGCACCATGCACGGAGAGGCTAACTGAGGCTTGGAGGATGGATGAGATTCCTCAGCAAGAGAATGAGCAAAAGGAAAAAGAGGCTGAGAACACGAATGCTAAAATCACCAGTATTTAAGGGATTCGAAGAGGAAAAGGAAAAGGTCTTGAGAAGCTTAAGAGTAGAAACAGAACTCACCCCCTGCCCCCTCAAAGGTCTGATGAACAAGAGGGAGAAGTGGCTGTCAAGGAGGGTGTGAGGAACAGCCTCAGCGGGGATCAGAGGAGCAGGAAGTAAAGTCAGAGGGAGGAGGCAGTGGCTCAGCCCCCGAGGCACAGGCTGGTGACCTGGCCAAGACCTGGGGGTCTGTGGAACTGAAAGTTCAGAGAATCAAGGGCTGACTGAGCAAATTAACTGGAGAGGAATGAAAGCAAAACAACACAGGAAATAAGGTCAAGGCATATTGGCCATTTTTTTACCCTTGTGTTGTAATTCTTTTTAATATATGTACATAGATGGACTTCATTACTAAGAGACATAAAAAGATACTTTCTTTGTGCAATACTGTTTATTTAAATTAGTCTGTTTGGCAGGTAGCAGTGAAGTCACGTGCAACTAGATCGGTATATTTTGTTCAGATTAGATTTTTTTTTTCTTTTTTAATTTTTATTTTAAGGAGAATAAAACCAAGCAAAATAAACCAGAACAAAGCCAATCAAAACAAAACAGTGTAATACAAGACTTCAAAACAGTAACAAATCAGCAATGGTTACCATAATGCCTCTTGTTGTCTTCAAAATAGCTGCAGATACCTTCAGACATAGGAAAAATCAAACAGAACAGAACCAATAAAAACAAAACAATGAATGTAAAGAAGGACTTCAAAGCAAGTAAATCAAAATGGCTCTCATAAAATAACTTGTCATCTTTGAAATAGCTGCCCACACCATCAGATGTAACAAAATCAAACAAAACAAAACAGAATAAAACCCAACCCAACAAAACAGTAAAAGTGACACAAGATTTCAAAACAAGATAACAGGGAGTTAACAATGGCCACCAGCCTCAGAAGGAGATTCCCATAGATGCTATGCTGCGTATTGTTGTCCTCTGAATAGATGATCAGACTACCAGCTTTAGGCCCGCAAAGTCAGTGAGACACTAAACACTACAAGAACTAAGTTGTATTTTACCTCAGTAGCAGCCTGTGTTTCTCTGGATCAGCCGATAGCTTATGACAGGGTTGGGGAGGAGTTGGCTCTTCTTGTTTCCCAGCTCGCATGCTGCAAGGAGCTGGCATCCGCCTCTCCCCACGGCGGCCTGCGCATGGTGCCAATTCACAGGGAGGGCTTGCTTCTTGGTGACTTCTTGTTCTCTTCCCCGCTTCTTTCACTCACATTCTGCTCCCTGTCAGCTCATCCCCGCCATGCAAAGGCGAATCTCTGATCACATCCAACTGATGCAGAGGTACAAAGCATACTGACATGCAGTTTTAGCTTATGTCTCAAAATATCATCTCGGCACTTAAAGCAACAAAAGAGAATGAGGAGGGGAGGCAGGGGGAGAGAAAGGGAAGGGAAGGAAGGGAAGGAAGGGGAAGAATAAATTAGATACATATAAGAAAAAATAACCACCCATTATGTAACAAAAGTCTCTGGGTACAATTTTCCCACATGCCTTTTCGATCCATTACATATATATACATATATATATATATTTCCACTAAGCCTATCTTTTTCTACCTGTAGGTTGTAGCCTGCTTTAATTTAGTAATTTACCCATTCCCTCTTTAACCACAACACATAATTCTGAAAAACACTCTCACATGAAAAAACAGTAAATTTAAAATTTTTTTTTCTTTAACATTAATGAAAATATTATGACATGTTTTAACCTACATGATGGTACCAAATTTCCAACTGCTGAATGAAAAAAAATTCACTTTATATAAACAGTGAACACCATCTTTGAAAGAATCCAAATATGATTTGAATATTGACGAAGCATAATCAGCACTTACTGTCCTCTCCCAGTGAGAAGGAAGGATCTTGCTAATGGGTGTTGGGTGAGGGAGGTGTAACAGAACCCTTCTTATGGAAGACGAATTTTCTGTGCATCCTTCTCTTTAGCAGCTTTCAACATTCACAGCTTTGTTTCGTTAGTTTGTTTGGCTTTTGAAATAGAATCATTGGTAAGTTAGAACACTGAAAACCATCCGTAGGGGAAAGGAAAAGCTAATCTGACAACTCTTAGGAAACTATAGAAAGGGCACCCAAAGGCCCACCTTGCCCCTGCTTGATGGAGAATACCACAGACTGAGTGCTGTAGGGGCAGCAAAGATGTCCAGTTCTGCTCTGTCCCCTGTCATACTGTATTGGTAGAGATTTCTATGTTAAGAAAATTGGTTAAACAATCTTGTAAACATGCTTAACCGAAAAGTGAGATGTTAACCAGGCATGCTAGTAATCCGAGTACTCAGGAAATGAGGAGTTCAAGGTCAGCCTGGGCTGCATGGAAAGATTGTCTCAAAGAATAATTTTTTTAAAATGTAAGCCTTAGTGTTTCTTATGACTTAGTTAGTCTTTCTTATGTGAAAAATACCTAATTCTTAAAGCTTTCTGAAAATTAGTATAACTTTTAAGTAGCCAACATGAGCAAAAAAATCACTAAAAACAGTTCATACGTGAAGTAAATCTATATGTGAAAACATCATTGCATTTCAATAACTATAATTGTACAGTATATCAGTACTTTAAATGGCTACATAAATTTCATTATGTATATAGCATAATTTATTTAAATAGTTTATAATTATTTGAAAGTTAGTGATTTTTTTTAGATTTCTTTTAGGGTTTTTTGGTGTTTTGTTTTGTTTTGTTTTGTTTTGTTTTGTTTTGTTTGAGACAGGGTCTATGTAGTTAGGCTGGTCTTGAACTCCCTTTGTACCTCATGCTGGCTTCGAACTTTCAGCAATACTCCTGCCTCAGCTTCTAGATGCTAAGGTTATAGGGGTGCACCACCATGCCTGGCTCAGATTTCATTTTTATAAACAATATTATGAATGAACATTCATGTGGCAAAGTCTCCTAACAGGTCCTTAATACTAAAAAATTAACCTTTTTTATCCTAAACTAGTTCTTTGTCCTTCTTCTCCTCCTCTTCCTGTCCAATTTCTCCCTTCCTTCCGCTCCTACTTCTCCTCCTTTTTTGTGCTGGGAATTGAACCCAGGGCCTCATACACGCTATGTTGGGGTGCACCCTAACCATGATTTCTCTGATTTCCAAGTTACTATTATTTTTCTCTATGTCAAATTGAGATCATACTACATTTGCTAGCCATGGATTCCAAACAAACACAGAAACAAACACACAGAAGTTTATGTTGATTGCCCAATTCTGACTCCAGAGAAGCTGACAATTTATTAAATAATATGCCTTTTGGGCACTTACAGTCAAGAATAAATGTAGTTCTTACCCAACTTACTTGGTCCTCATTGCTTAGACTGGGAATTCTTTCTAAATGCCTCAATGCCTATAGGATACAGTTTCATTAAGAGTTTTCTAACTCTCTCTGCTTAACCAAGTAAGGAGGAAACTTTTGTGCTGGTGAATGAGGTCTGCCTCTTACTCTTCTGACTTTAACCTTTTTCCTTTATTGACTTGTAAAAGCAATCAACACAGAAAAATTCTGGCAAGGTATCTAGCCATAGCACGCCCCGTCAATATTATGTAATTAACATCTCTACACACACACACACACACACACACACATACACACACGTATGTTACCTAGGCAACTGCTTACAGACAAAAGCAGAATTGAACCTAATGGCACATATAACTGAAGCAAGACTCCACAACCATTGAAAGGTACAATCCAGCATGGCTAGAAGAGTAAGGTTGAATGTGTTTTCATATACAAAGAAATGAAATTTAAATTCATATTTTTCATTCAGATAAGATATTTTCCTGATGACCATAGGTCTTGGCCAAGCAAATGCTGTGTTATAAATAAGCTAGTGTCCTGTAGATGCTACCAATCTATTTCAAATCCAGCAAGTTCTTGCAACTTCTCCCTCCCAGAGTTCAGCTAGAGTATGTGTACATGTGGTGGGCATGCAGATGTAATTTGTCCATCTGGTTCAAGCAGAGTAAAGCAAGGTATATATAAATTCTGTCCACAAAGCCCAGTGTTATCATTTGCATATGGAGTCCCACCAAAGCCTCATATAGTCTGGGAGTGGGCATCTAGAATTTGTACTTGTTCAATTCTGGGATTATGGGTGTGAGCGTTATACCCACACTAAGGTGGGAAGACTGTAAACAATATAAGGGACAGAGTCTTCTCTCTACGCTCCTTCCTTTTTGTTCTTGTTGCTTTTTCTGTCTTCTGAAACCATGAACTATTGCCCTCTGCTATGTGCCACCCAGCCCTGGAGCCAGAGAAGTATAGATTGAAGCCTCCACAAACTGTGAGCCAAATAAACCTTTCCTTCCTTAATTTTGGGTATCTAGTATTTTTGTCTCAGCAACAAAAGAAAAGTAATTAAGACACCCAGAATTGGTAAGATTGATTGATTTCCATTTACTGTCTCTAGCATTGTTTCCCATGAAAAAGAGACGTATTCAGATATAGCAAATCAGTGACTGTGTTCTTTCCCCTCATTCTGTGCAGGGAGGCAGCTCAGGCCAGTGAATGGTTTCCCAGACACAGCAGGAATGGAAATACCAGAAAGGTATCACTGATATTCAGCAGCTCCCCAGAGTCGGTACTGCACAGTTCCCACAGGGATCACCAGGAACTTCCAGCAACTGTTAGGGAAGTCAGAAGCAGAAAGCTTCTCTTTTCTGCCCACTTCTGAACTCTCAGAAATGCTTCTTACTGCTAGAGCCTAAGAGAGAGTCAGCTGGAAAAGGAGCATAGAAAATGTAATTTGTTGACCTTGTAGGCAAAGTGTGGAATAGCAAATGTTCAGTTTAAAGACAACAAATAATAACTAAGACGTCTATAAAATTAAAAACAGAACCAGAATTAAATAATTCAGAGGAAACAGTGACAAAAGAGAAAACATTTTTAAAACTTTGTAAGCAATAATTAATCATACAGAAAATAAGAGCAGGAATAATTTCCATAAAAGTAGAACAAGATTTTGTTAAAGAAAGGAACATTCAAAAATAAGAAAGAGCACACACATACAACCCCAGCACCTGGGAGGTTGAGGTAATAAAATCAGGATGTCAAAGTCAGTCTGGACTCATAGCAAGTTCAAGGCTAGCCTGAACTCTATGATGAGATCCTGGAGGAGGAGGAGGAAGAGGAGGAAGAGAAGGAGCAAAAACAATGGGAAATGTCATCAAAATTCTGACGAAAAATATTTTAACTTAAATACCCCCCAACATCGAACAAAAAATAAGATAAAGATATGTGCCTTCAGTAGTTACTGAAGTATTGCTGTCCTAAGCATTATTTCTCCGACTGTTATTGAAGGGTAAATTCCACAAAGAGAGGGAAATGAGCCAAGAAGTCACAAGACCCCAACACAAGTCCCACACTAGAGAGCAGGGAGGGGAATTTGGATGGGAGCAGTTCCCTAGTGGCAGCTTTGCCTAAGTCTGGAAAGCAAACAATGCAAACCAGTGGTAGGATGAAAGGCGCAAAAAGCAATGTCCCCAGTGGAAGGAGAATTCATAGATCAGAGTAGCTACACAAGAAGGAAATTCGCATTTCTATCAGAGGATGTGGGGAAGACTCAGTGAGGCAAATCGATAATCAAATATATGGAGAAACACAGCAATTGCTAACTCCAGGGGAAAAAAATCATGAAAGAAAGAACAAGAAATTATAGTATACTTTATGATAATGTTGCAAACAATATTTACATAAGCTAATGTAAATAGTGAATATCATTCTCACCCAAAATCCATAATAAAAATATGTTGGAAGAATGAGAGGAGACAGCTGCATAGACTCAGAGGCAGCATTGGTGGTGAGGTGGTAAAGAAATATAAACCCCTGACTTCAAAGTAAAACATCATTAGAATCTATTGAAAACTTAAAACATGAAGGCCTACTGCCTAAGCACGAGGATCCATTTCACAGATCATACAATTAATTCTTTTAAATTATAATTTGCCAAAGTCACCCACAGAAGCAGAGTGCTAGGATTCCAGTCCAAGTCTGTCACATAAAACCTGTGCCCTCAGATCCTGCTGATCCCACCTCACTGGCAATGTTGTACTTTATCTCAGGTGTTTCAATCTAAATCCCACTCCAGAAAGGGTGCATTTCTAATATCACAGAGTCCCATCTAATAGAATGTTAGGGATACCACTCAAAACTCATTACAGAGGAGGACTGTACCATGCTGATTGCCACAACTTACCACATTATTTGACAAGCATTTTCTGAAAATGAACTAAAAAAAGACAAGACCTTCTTATAATTTAGGAAGGAAATCATTTTGAAATGGATTATTCTGTTACAGTTTAGAGCTAAAATGTCCCCCTAAAAACCATGTGGTCAGACTGGGTGCATGAGGGCTCTGACTCCATTAGGGGATTAACGTATTGGTGAAATCATAATTTACCAGCATTGTTGGGAGGTGGTAGAAACTTACGAGGGGTGGCCTAATTAAATGGGGATGTGACCTTGTTGATTATATTTGTCCCCCAACCCCTTCCTCTTTAGGCTCTTCTCTCTTTTTGATTTTTGGCCACCACAAGGTAAGCAGCTTTCCTCTACTCTGTGCTTCCACCATGAAGTTAGTTCTGCCCAACCACAGGTCTCATGGAATACAGCAATTGACCATAGACTGGAACCCCTGAAACCATGAGCCAAAATAAAATCTTTTTTTCTTAAAATTGCTTTTCTCAGGTACTTGGTCACAGTGACAGAAAGCTGAATAGCATATTCTTCTTCCTAATTTCTGAAAAATTGATAATAATTTTTTATTAGTGATTCAATGTCATTGCTGTTCACAGTGAGGGTGAACCTTATAGAGTTTTTAGCAATAATAAACCTCCTTTTGTGCCACATGTACCAGAGATATTCACCACAACGGTTCTATGGTCTCACAGGAATGTTTTTTTGTATATTATAGGCTAATTTGGAGAAATTTTAAAGAAATGGCACAGCTAAAGTAGTAGCTATAAATTGGGATCACCTGGGGTGTTTTTAAAATATGATCTTTAGGTCCTACTGCAAGTCAAATAAGAATCAGAATATCTAGGCCTTTCCAGAGAATCCCAGTTTATTCCAGTGTAAAATACTGAAAAGCATGGACCTGTTTCATAGTTCACTGTTGTCTCAATTTGTATAAGAAACACCCAACTGACTGGATTCGTTTGTTCAGGATGTGGCTGAAGACAGAAGACCCAGCCTGGGTGAGGGCAGTGCCGAAGCATAGGTCTGTAGGCCTGAGTGGAATAAAAGCAAATGAAGAAGGAAGGTTTTCTTCCGAGGAGCTTCAGTCTTGACCTTCACGCTGGACTTTGTCTCCTGGCTCCCAGAGCAGGCTCTTTGGCCTCCCAACATAGACCCTTGGGCTTCCAATGGGACTCTGCAGTGAGCTCCACATCCTCCACCTTTGCAACTGGACTGTTTGGCTCTCCAGTGTGCAGACAGCCCTTATGCATTCCTCCACCCCTCATTCTGCAAATAGTCACCCTAAGTCTACCTTGTAAGAAATAGGTCATATAATATTAGATTAATTCTGTCACTCTAGCGAGCCCTGACTGATAAAGTCTGCAAGAGTGACTCTCGAGGTGGGTCCTCAGGCCGGTAGTACCATGATCATCTAGGAATGTGCTAGAAACACACATTGCCAGGGATGGAGGCAAATGCCTGTGCTATCAGCCCTCTGAGTGGCTGAGACAGGAGGGCCGCAGGTTCAGGGCCACACTGGATAATTTAGTAAGACCTGTATCACGATAAAAAATTTTAAAAGGGGGCAGCAAAGGCTCTGGTCTCAATCTCCAGCACCACAAGAAAAGAGAAGGCCAAAAAATTTTTAAAAAGAACTGTAAACTGAATCCTGCCTCTGCCAGAAGGTCCGAGTCAGAGGCCAGTGATCCGTGTTTCAACAGACCCTCTGGGGAGCTCCAGTCCAAGCTCCTACTCCTTCCTTAAGACAGGTCCAGAAACTTACTTAACAAGATGGAAGTGTGTTTCCTCACAGCTCTGGGGGTCAGAAGTCTGATACAAAGGCCGGCAGGGTGTCGCCCCCCCAGGACACCCCTCGCCTCCTCCGCTCCGGTGGCTGCTCATGTTCTCCGCCTTCTGCAGTCCCAGTCTGCTCTCATCGCCATAGCTCTGTGCATCTTCCTCTCCTCTGCCTCCACCGGTCACGGGATTTAGGGCACCCCTAGCAATCTGGGACAACCTCATCTTAAGATCCTTAACTTTACAACAACGTAAAATTTTATGACGACCTAGAGGAGTTTCAAGACGCCAAACACTAAGGAATAGAAACTGTGTAAGGAGATGGAAATGCTAATTACCCCGATTTGTTCACTGCATACTGCATGCGTGCACTGAATGATCACACTGTACCCTGTAAATATGTATAATTGCGTGTTGATCAAAGGAAAAAGAAAGAAAATTGATCTCAAATGATTACACCTGTAAAGACAGCCCTTCCTCTCACACTGACAAGTTCCGAGGATCTGGCTTTGGGGGCGCTGTAGTTTGGATGTTCAATATCTCCCCATAGTCCATGTGCTGAAGGTTTTCTCTGCAGGACAGTGTCCTAGGGAGGTGGCAGCAATTTCAAGAGGCAAGGCCTCACGGAAGGAGGCCTCGGGTCACTGGGGTCACCCTCCCAGAGAGGATGCTGGGGTTTGTCACTTCTTCCTGTTTCCCTTCTGCGTCTGGCCAGCAAGTCCAGCTCCCCACCATTGTCATCCAGCCACCAGAGGGCCCACCCAATCTTGAACCGCAATCTCCAGAATGAGGAGCTAAGTAACCTTTTCCTGGTATAAGTTAACTAGCTTGGACACTTCTAGAAAGCTGACTAACACAGTGAGCACCACACAACCCGTAAACATGAGAAACACAGAGGAAAGATGAATCAGGAAATTGCACATCAACAATCGCTTTATACGACAGGAGCCCCGCTGCCCTTTTCCCTCTACCCTTCACGCCTTACTCACGCCGTCTCCTCCTTTTATCCCAGTGACTGTCACATATGCATTTCCACAAGTTAACCCTTTTGCTTTCCCTCCATTCCTTGAGGAAGAATATTTCCATTATGTCCTGACTCTCCTTTCATCCGGCTAGAAAATTCGTATTTCTATTTCAACAGAAAATCTAGACTAGCAAAACAAGGCTCCCTATTTCAGATGGAAGATCAGCTCTCATACTACATATAAAATAGGACCAGCTCTGATTTCAGAATTAGTGTCCCAGATGACGGTTAAGTGCTGTAGCAATTCTTACTATTTTTTATCATTGTGACAAGTGTCCTCTAGTGGCCAATGTAGGAACTGATGATAAAAACAAACCCTTTTTTCTTGTGTGCCTGTTAAATAACATCCAGTGAACAAGTACTCCAACTTCTTCCTATCCTATTTCAGAGATGCTTGAATATATTTGATTGGAATACTTATTTGACTAACTATCTAAATGTCACTAGGGTAACTATGCAGACTTTACAGAGAGCAAGTATTTTTTCTCAAAAGGATAGATTTGAAACCTCATAATATATGAAATGCACAATTGTCACTGAGATCAGAAATCCTTAAGTGCAATATAATTAAAATTTTCATGATGAGAAGAGCATTTTAACTCTTTCAAATTCCTTTATATTAATCCTTGTACTTTTTTCCCTTTGAAAAACGGAAGTTATTTCAAGATAACTGAGCACACTCATTTACCTTTACAAGCCAACAGAGCCTGACACACAGCAGGAGTAACACAGGGTCAGTGGTACCCAGGGAAGAGGCAGAGTGATACAGGACAGGGCTGGAGCAGGCAGAGTTTTGTTTTTTTTTTTAATTGGCACCAGGGATCGAACTCACAACTGTGTGCTTGCAAGGCAGGTGCTTATGCCACTGAGCTAAATCCCTAGCTCTAGGCAGAGTTTTTTTTAAAGGAATTTTCTTTTTTCTCTGAAAAAGAGAAATCTCCCAAAGGAGATCCCAAAGGTCAAGTAAATAGTGTTGACTGGATGGAATAAAAGCAGATACCAGACACAAGTGACCAGTTAAAAGGCAGGGGAGAGACGATGTGGCATGGACCAGAATGGTCATGAGACAGCAGCAGGTTCTGGTGAGAAAGTCCACAGATGATTCAGAAATGGGTTGAAAACGAGGAGCTAAGAAGTCATGAATTGCTCTAGGTACCTGACTTAGATTAAAAACATGCACAGAGTTTTCACAAGATGGGAAACACTCTACAGGTCCAGAGAGTGGGAATAATGGAGAACTCTGGGTTTGGTCCATAACCTGGGCTTAAGGTACCTTGAGGATATCCAGGTGGAAAAGTCAAGGAGGCAGCTAGCGATGTGGTTCTGGAGTCAAAAATCAGAACAGTCTGGGATGAAACAGCTGCAAAGGACATCTGCTTAGGAGAACTGAAAGCCATGGAGGATGGAAGGAAAAGGAGTCTGAAAATAAATAGAAAACAAATGTGTAAGAAGGGAGACTTGCAGAAAAGGATTAATCTCTTGAGCCTAGCACAGCTCAGAAGCGAGGAGTAACAAAGACAGAAAATAGGTTGCTTCGCAGGATGGCAGTCACAGGTGACATACACAGGACAGTCTGGACTAGGAACAAGACCGAAGAGAATTTGTAAGAGAAAGGAAATGAGGAAACGAAAATAGACGATTTAGCCATGTTGGAATTTGGGGCGCTGGGAAACCAAGCAGCCAGCTCGCCACCCTGGTAAGCAGCTGTGAACCTACCAGCCTGCAGGCTGAGATTCAAACACACACACCCCCATTAGCAAGTGGGAGCCAGAGATCTGAGCATCTCTTGTGAGGCTGATTATATGCAATATAGCAAATAAGGGGGATTTCCTTCTACCATCTCTTTGAAGGCAAATATTTTTATCACTGTTTGGCTTTGTTCAGATTAATGGTATTGCTCTATTCAATATTCTGTTTTGATAAGTTCTATAATGTTCTGTATTTCCTTTGATTCTGATATACCTGATTGAAAGAACAACTATTGTGAAGAAAGCAAGATACACTATTGTACCTATTACTGTTATCCCAGTGACCAGCTGTGAAGTTCTGTACCAATTTCACTACACTGTCTCAATTGGCTTTGTTCCTTCTTTTGTTCCTTCTTGTTCTGTGGTATTTTACTATTTTAAAAATTTAAAAAAAGAAAAAAGAAAATAGATGGTTTATCTACAGTGAGACATGAAGGGAGTTGGGGACTGGGGTTGTCACAGCGGAGAAGACTCCTTAAAGTATTAAACGTATTTATGCATAAATCTGAGGCAGTTTACAGTATTTTTAGCAATTAAGGGGATGAGAGGACTTGAGAGGAAGGAGAAACTTCATCAAAGCAGTGGGAGACAAAGACTTTTAAGGAAAGAAGGCAGGAATTCTCCAGAGGAGAATAATGAATTTTTGGAGTAAATAGTGTCTAACACAATAATTAACACTATCGCTCGTGGTGTGTGGGTCGAGATCTTGGCCCATGACCATAAAACTCCAGGGAAGGGAAGGGTTGTAGCTCAGTCTATACTGCCAGGCCATGGGTTCGATCCCCAGGAAATCTGCAGGGTGAAGAACGGGAATTTAGAAGAAGCAGGAAATTAAAATAGATTGTGATCTAAAGAAATGTCTGTTCTGGAGATCTCTGGACATACCTCAGAGTACATCAGCTCCCAACAGCCTGTGGAATTCACACTGGAAGAATTCTACAGCAAGGGAACTGGCACCTCCTACGGCTAGAGAATGTGGGGCCCCAGGCAACAAGGTGCTGAGTTTTAAAAGGCTAAAGTATTTGAGTTTGAAAATTATTTATTTTAATATAAATTAAAATTCCAAGTCACTGTAAAAATGTCACTTTCCTTCACTTGCACAGAAAATGTTTCACTGAGTGAGAAAGTAAAGGGTGATTAGAGCTGACCCACGAGTAATGAGAACTGGCCATGTGTGTGGTACTGGTGACTCTTACCTGCATGTGTCACAGTGGGAAGAAAATCCGAAATGATCTACTTTGCAGGGCCTTCTCCTGGGGAGTTGTCAAGATAACTCATCTGGTATTCTTCTTTTTCTCCAGCTAAAGAAGGCTTACCCAACACCCAACCCACACTTACATAAATGACCAGGAGGGCATCAAGGAACGAGGGCAGAACACCCAGTATCCCCAAATCCAAACCATCAGACCCACCTGAAGTTGCCCAAAATACCCATAGTCCTTAGTATGGGGAAAACTTTGTCTTTTTCCTGCCCCCAAAGTCACATGGTGAAGCTCTAACTCTAGTACTGACAGAAAATAAATACCTTGTTCTAAGCTGCCTACTTGGGAAAGCCAACACATTCATTCAGTTTAATGTCATATTTTCAATTTGGTGTGTCTTTTTTTCCCCTGCCATTAAATCATCATTTCCACCCATTGGGATTTCCACCCATCAATCATCATTACGTATCTATCATCAAAACAAAGGTTGGGTGTCTTAGCTGCCTGGAGCAAAGGAACATGCCCATGAAAACTGTGGCACCTCTCTAACAGGGCACTAGGGAAGGGTGCTCAGAGGGTTGGGCACCAGTGTTTGTCATAGTGTGGATTTGGGGCCAAAGTAAATGAGCTAAGTCTGGGCAGTGATGGTCAGAATTCGTAAGCCTAGGTGAGCTGCTGGAATAGTCAGTGGTCTCATCTCTGAAGAGTTACTAGCTCAGGTCTGTGGTCTTGAACTCAGGCATCCAAATGAGCTGTGTTAAGCCTCAGAGGTCAGGTAGTTGCTTTGAACATTGTGGCTTATATAGTTTGTTTGTTTTGCAAGTTATGGGACAGTGCTGCATGTTTTGCTTTCTGTTGTATTTCCTACTACTCTGTGTCACCTCAGTGATGTTGTAAAGACATAGTTATAGAAAAGCAAATTTATAAACGTTTTACAGCAAGAGTGAAAAATCAGTTAGCTCGTGCTGCCTGTCACCCAGTCAGCCCGCTTAGCTCAGCCAGCCTCGACTGACTGCGTCCGGCTGCTTCTCCCAGATAACGCTAGGTCACCCTCACCGCATCCAGCTGTAAGGCTTGCTTTCCTGCTTAGAAAAATATACTTCAAGGACCTCATGTCTGGGACAGACTGGCCTAGTCAAGGACACATTTAACAATTCTTGCTCCACTCAAAACCCCTCTCCTCCTTCCCAGAATGCTCCTACCTTATGACAAACAATTCCTTTTAAGTAAATCCATTTGGAATAAGCTTTCTTGACAACATATGACTTAATTCATGTAAGCAATCATGTGATAACTTGCCATCAGTCTTGTACATCCTGCTTGCAAACAAGTTAAACCAAACTCTTGAGCGGACTTGTGGCCAGTGATTTGGGCTCTGATTCAGTCCCTCAGCCCGCCTGCGTTAACAATAAAATTGCCATCCAGACTCCTCAGTGCGAAGAGTCTTCCACTCGGCTTGATATTGGTTTTTATGCTACAACAATGTCGGACGTGATCCACAGAGACATAAATCAGTGAGCTCTGTGTTGGTGAGGAGTGATTCTTCTTTACATTCTGGGCACTCGGCATCAATTTATTTTTTCATGTGAACTGAGATTTAGATCATAATTGCATCAGCGATTTAACTGAAAAGTTTGAAGTGGGCCTTTGCAGTCAGGCAGACCGCGATTCGATACCCAACTCCCCAGTTTGTTAGTTGTAGGATCTCAGCACCTCTGGATCAATTTCATCATCACTTTATTGGAATAAATAGTAATAGCTCCCCTGTAGGATTATTGTGAGAATTAAAGAAATGGATGTATGTGGCCTAATCATCTAATGCTTTGTAACAGGGAACAAAAAAACCCTAAAACGTGGCAGCTTCTACTAAATAGCATTTTTATTCTGCTTATGATTTTGTTAGTCAGGAATTTGGAAAAGGTCCAGCTGAGCTTTCCTCTCTGCTCCACAGAACATCAGCTAAGGTGATTCCTCTGGGACCGTAGGACCCATCTTCAAAACAGCTTACTCCTGCCAGGCAAGTTGGTGCTGGCTGGCAGCTAGAGACCTCGATTCCTCTCCCGTGGACCTCTTCACAAAGCTGCTGAACTTCCCTGACAGGCTGTGGTTGGGTTTCAAGAGACCTGAGAAGCTGGCAGGCTTCTTACTGCTCTATGTCCCAGGGTGTCACCTGCACTGCATTCTATTAGCAAAGCCTATCGCAAAAGCCAGCAGAGATTCAAGGGGAGGAAGGTTAAGATCTTCCTTTCACTGGGTGGGGAGGGAAAGGATTTGGGGCTGTCCCATGCTTACCACAGTAACCACCTCATTCCACAAGCGATTACAATCCTTGGCTATTATTGTACAGGACGTGGGACACAGACAGTTTTTGTTACCTAAAATTTTGGCCATAGGAACATAAATACATTACTTAGCTTCCTGGTAGATTTGTCATTTTTATGAACCATATTTCATCAAGGAATATTTCCTCAGGCTTCTTCGATAGTCATAGGTGCATCAATGCAAATGATAGTTTTTCAGACATGAATTCTAGCAAGGCTGGAATTTGTTGAAACATTTTTTTCTTTTCCTGTTATTATCAGTGTCTATCACTTTTACAAGCTACTGGGTTTCAATGTGTATAACCTATTTTCCTCGCATTCATCACCCCAGTGCCTTCCTGTATACCTCCTCTCCTTATTCCCGTTTTTGTGTCTACTAATAGTCTTCTTTCGACATTTGTCATCTTCTTCAGATCCTATAAAGGAGGGAGAACAAGCACTATGTGGTTTTCCACGGCCGCCTTGGCTGGCTCCATGCCTGGCTGCTGTGAACTGGGCTACAATAAGCCTGTGGGTGCAGGTATCCGAGCAGTACACCGGCCTAATGTGCTACTTTGGGTATATAGCAGGACTGGCATACCTAGATCAAACAGTAGTTCTATTTTCAGTTTTCTGAGGAACCTCCATACTAACTTCCACAGTGGCTGTCCTAGTTACAGTCCCACCAGCAGTGTGGAAGGGTGCCCCCTCTCACCCCAGGGAGCTTTGCCAGTAATTATTGTTTTTCGTATATGATGACCATCATTCTGATTGGGGTAACATGAAATTGAAATGCAGTTTTGATTTGCATTTCCATAATGGCCAAAGATATTGAACACTGTTTCATGCACTTATTTGCCATTTATATTTCTTTTGAGAAGTGTCTATTTCACTTTCCTATTTTTTTGATTGGGCCACTTGACTCTTTGGTGTTAAGTTTCTTGAGTTCTTTATATATGCTAGATATTAATCCTTTTTTGGAAGAGTAGCTGACACTGATTTTCTCCCATTCCACAGGTTCTCTTGACTGTTATTTTCCTTGTTACACAGAACCTTTTTAATTTGACATGGCCCCAATCATTGGTTCTTGCTCTTACTTCCTGCACACTTGGAGACCTATTCGGGAAGTCTTTGCCTATACCTATGGTTTCAATTCTTCCTTATGTTTTCTTTTAGCAGTTTACTGAAATAGTTTTTCATGTCCCAGATTGCTCAAGAAGCTCATTTTGAAGCTTTTTTTTTTTTTTAAACATACCAATTGTCTCTTGCAATAGCTGCCAAACAAGGGTAGGGAAGAATGTAACCATGCTGGCAGGCTATTTGTATCACTGAAAGCTCTAAAAGGTTCACTATCACTGAGCTAGAACTTAGGCAGACATTAAGTGAAACCATTTGTTCTTGTCTCAGCCCCAAACCAGCACTGTGATTCTGATGCAGGGGAATGAAACTCGTGACCTACTATATGTCCAGAACAAGTCCAGGTTCTCTAAAATTGAAGAATGAATTTTAGGAACAATGGAGGTTAAGAGCAGAATATATTTACTGAGAGAAAGGAAGCTTCCATCTGACAGTGAGACGGAAAGGGTCCTGAGTGGGGTGCCAGGGACTCAGTCTTTTCTAGGGACTTTTATAGAGTAAAATCGTGAGGTTAGATGGGTCTAATGTGGGGAAAAATGGGAACTCATAAGGTGGGTATAAGGCAGGACAGAGCTATGGTCAACCAATGAGATTAATTGCTCAGGAAAAATTGATTAAATCAAGGACAAATGGGGGAGTGAGTCACATAGTAAGCAGGGATATAGCAGCGACTCTTCCTGCAGTGGGGTGGGATGCTGACTCCTGACTTCCTCAGGGTGATGGAGACCTATTTGGACTGTGGATCCTTAGGATGTGGGTGCATTTGCTTTGCCTCTTGTCTTGAGATCCAGCTCACAGCAGGAGATGCCTGTCTCCTCAGAGGTCACAAGGTATCTGGTCTTCTACACTGGCTCCTTTGAGGGCCCAGCCCTGTCTGACTACCTATAATATTTCTAACACACAGCTGCCTGTAACAATTCCATGGGATACAGTAAAATGACAAGTAAGCTCTTGAGCAAGAAGGAAGAGAAGGCTTCAGCCATGAAAGAGGAGGTACAGCCACCTGATTATTGCCTGGTCCCATTTTTTGAAAGGGAAAAGAGAATATTTAGACAATAAAAATTTTCTTCAGGAGTCAGACCCTCGCCTTTCCCAGTAAATCAGCACCATTTGCAGACTGAGGATAGAGAGAACAAAGTACAATGAGTGAGCAAACTCAGCCTGGGAACCAGCGCCATGTTCCCACCAGACTGGAACAGGCAGACCCCGGCCCCCACCAGACTGGAACAGGCAAACCCCAGCCCCCACCAGACTGGAACAGGCAGACCCCAGCCCCTTCCGTTGCATGAGTTGGCAAACAAGAAGTACCAGCCCTCCCACCCCCACCCCCACTGTAAGCAACCAGCTTATCCAGAGAAACACAGGCTGTGATGATGGCTATGGAGGTGAAATGTAGTTGGATGCCTGTGGTGCTGTGGCATTTCACTAACATTGCAGGTCTAGGGCCAGTGGTCTGATCATGGGTTCAGAGGACAGTGGCACACAATGCGGCATCTAGGGGGGCTCTCCTTCAGAGGGTGGCAGCCATTGTTGATTCCCTATGGTCTTGTTTTGAGGTCCTATATCATTTCCATTGCTGGGTTGGGTTTTATTCTCTTTTGTTTTGTTTTATTATGTCAAATCCAATTGCAGGAGCAGCTATTTCAAACATGGTAAGATATATTGTGGTAGTAATTTTGGATCTACTATTGGCTTGTTTTGAGGTCCTTTATTACATTCACTGCCTTGTTTTTATTGTTTCTATTCCATTCTGCTGTGTTTGATTTTTACACTATCCGAAGTTATCTGCAGCTATTTTGAAGACATCAAAAGGCATAATGATTTAGGCCTGTATCTCTTAGACTGGTTTGTTTTGGTTTTATTCTGTTTTATCTTCTTTAAAATAAATAAAAATTTAAAAAACATTTTTCTTCAGATACCTAAGACCTGTCATACAAAAAAAAATTATTCCCAAAGTAAAAAAAATAAACAATAATAATAATAATTTACTTGAATTAATTGGTCTGTGGAAGTCTTGGTTCAATTTTTTTAAAAAATTCTAGCCAGGCTGGTGGTCTGTGCTTATAATCCCAGGATTTAGGAGGCTGAGGCAGAGAATCACCATGAGACTGAGGACAGCCTGGGCTAGTTCAAGGCCAGTCTGAACTTCATAGCAAGACCCTGTCTCAACACAAAACATTTTCTTTCTGTACAAAATGGGGTGAGACGCCTGCGGAGGTGGCTGCCTTCTGGTCCCCGGAAGGGTGTGCAGTCACAGGGTGTCCGGATAACTGTTCAGTGGAGATTTACAGATGGATTCCTGCATCTGTCAAGGACCTCTAAGTGACATCTAAGTGACTCTGGAATCTTATAATGTAAAATCCAAATAGTATTCACTTTCTGTTTTTCTGACTTCTGTTAGCTAAAACCAAGTGTTTTGGGAACAGTAAAAATGCCTCCAAATTCAAGATTCCTACCTAATGCATCTACTTTTCTTCTGCTTTGAAGTACCATGGTCAGTTTTAGGTATGCCGAGACCATGGAACAGCTTCCAGGGCCATGCAGACGGAAGTATTCATACCAGGTTGGGAAAGGGCATCATTGAGAGAGAAGCCATCGGAAAATTGAACAGTCTCACAGGGAAGATAACTGAAATCTTACCTATGAGGTCCACAAAGACCTCAGTATTGCCAAAGCTGGTGGTGTCGATATTACCAAAGCAGCTTCCCACACACTTTCTATTTTGCTTGCTTTCTTTGAACTCTTTCCTCCCTTGGTTTCAGTGACTCCATACTGCCCAGGATACTTCCAAGTTCACTTTGATGGGCCTTTTTGACATTACCTCTAAGGATGGAGGCCCTCAAGTTCCATATTGCCAACTATTCTCTTCCCATATCATTAAATATCACCTCTACATGGATCACCCCCAAATGCAGACCAGACCTCTCCTCAGAGTTCTATCACTGCATGCCCAACTGCTGTGTGACATCACTTCTGTGTCACCCAACAGAGAGCAAGTACGCTGAGTCTGCCTTCTACCCATAGCACCCTCATGCCTTCGCTGGACCCTGAAGTCGGCTACCTCTGCATATTCCCCATATCAGTAAATGTCATATCGTCCTATCGTTAAGTGCTCAGTCAGACACCCAAGAATCCCACCCCTAAACCCCTGCTTCCCTCTCTCTCTCCCACATCCAATCTATGTCACCAAGGTCTGTTGAGGCCACATACAAAATAAGTGTGGAACTCAAGTGCTCCCACTTTCTCAGAGCCATGACTTTAGTGGAACCCAGCTAGATATCACCAAGTGCTCCCCACCCCACCCAGACAAGCCTCAGCCTGTGCACGCAGAGACCAGGGTGGCCTGAAAAATAACGTTAGCACACATCACATTCTTCCTCCCGCAAAAGGCTTGAGGTGAAAATGATGTACAGTATTTTTTCTCAGTGTAGTAATGATAGTTGAGGTATCAACTCTTTTTATTTTTCCCCTCATGTTTATTTTCGAGCAGTTTGTTTGCACTGTTTTGCTCACATGCCATGCGGGGAGTCGGTACAGATATGTAACACAGCGCTATTCTCTCACCACCCTTCCCTTCGCCTCCTCCTTCCTCCAGGCCTCAGTCCTCTTCCCACCGGGAGAAGATCTACCTCCCTATCTCCTGTCGCCTGTTATTTAGCTCTTTATAGTTTGTGTTTCTCGTACAGGAGAAACCAAACGATATTTTAGCTTGTGTGTCTGGCTCATTTCCTTTAACCTTATGGTTTTAAGGTGCATCTATGTCCCTACAAATGAATCCAATGTATCCTTCTCTGTGGCAGAGTAGGACCCCATCGTGTGGCTGAACCACATTTTCTTTATCCATTCATCTGTTGATGGACACATGAACTGCTTCCAAGATATACTATTACGACTGTGCTGCTATAAACATGAATATGCACTCATCACCACAATACGATGCCTTTAACTCTCTCAGGAAGACACCAAGAAGGGGAATAGCTGGGTCAAATGGGTTTCCTTGCTCAGTGTCTTGAGGAATCTCTATGCTAATTTCTATAGTGGCTGTACTAGTTTACATCCCCACAACCAAAGGAGCAGCGTTCCTTTTTCCCTGCAGGCTTCTCAGCATGTGTTATTATTTGATTTCTTGATGATGGCCTTTCTTCTAGAGTAAGACAGTGCTGTGTTACTTTGCATTCTTGTTGCTGAGACAAAATACCTGACACCCAACATGAAAGAAGGAAAGGTTTGTTTCTTACAATTTTGGAGGTTTCAGTCCACACTTGGCTCCAAGGCAGTGTGGCATGGTGGGGCCGCCATTCACGGCTGTGGCAAACAGCAAGGCGCAAATCCACAAGAAAGAGACACCTTCTTCCCGTGAATACCTCATATCCTGGCTCCACCCCTAGGCAGGTGTAGCACTCACACCACCAATCCGAGCGCTAGACAATGGACCAATCACAAAGGCTAGATTTGGTAGAGTCCATAATTTATGTGGCTGGAGGCCACTGACATAAACCATGACAGATGGAATCTCAGTGTTGTTTTAATTTGCATTTCTCTAATCACTAGATACCTATTCTTTCTAAGAGGTGATCTTTCTGTTTTTGCTAGTGCTCTTTTTCCTTTTCCTAAATCAATAAAATACCTTGGGAATATGTGTATCATTTGGCAACAGACTTCACTTTGATACATGGACTAGCCAGCCTGCCCCATCTCAACTTTTCAGAACATACATCAATTTAAGTGACTCCTAAAACTTTAAAGGTTCACAATGACTTCAATTTGAATGCAATAGAAAATTCTTTATAAGGTCCTATAAGGCAAAGTCTCAAACTACATTTTGTAAATGACCAAGTTATATTTTTTAAAAATCTTTCAATCCCTCTCTGATGGATATTTTTATAAAATGGAATAAAGATGAATTACTAGGAAAAAATGAAACCAAAACAGGATACAAAAATTTGAATCTAACTTTTTTAGGTTGCAAAGATATATAAAACCTTCCTGCCAAATCATTTAAAAGGTTTTAGGCGCTTTTTTCAATTTCTGTAGTTATCCCGTTCTGTAAGCACCAACACGGACTTAGCTGGGTGACCTGGCTCCTGCCTACCTCTCCACTCTGCCCTAAGTACACTCTCATGACTTCACTCTGTCCCAGTGCTGCTTGAGATGCCGGACACAGAATGAGCTCTTTCCAGCCCAGAGGTACATTGCTTTCCCGCGATCTGGAGGCTTCTCCACCCCCCCGCTCTTCTATCTGGAGGCTCCCCTTCACCCAGTCTCACTTTAATTCCATCTTCCCAAATGGCCACCTCCACTGAAGTAAGTAACCCTGCTATTCCCTAACAAAGCACCTGCTTATTTTCTGTGTACCACTTAATCATAATTCACATGATTGAACATATCGCCTTTATTTATCATGACCTGGCTCACAGTAGGCACTCCGGAAACATCTGCTAGGCAACTAAGTGAGCAGCTTTTCTGATAGCCCAGATTGTCAGCCATCTGCCCATCTCCAAACACCTAGCATCTGGGCCAGGGCAACCCAGTGAAAATAAACTACAAAAGGAGATGACACCCTAGGACTCTGTTCATTTGTTCATTTACATGAGAAATTCCCTTAGTACTAAGTCCAACATGGTTATAATAATAATACAACTGTCTAGCTACTATTCATTAGCACTAATGCTGTTTTTGTGGAAGAAAATTATGGAGTGTCTTCCATTTCATACTTTGATTAACCTCACAAGTGCTTATTTTACTCATATGTGTGGCACTTGTATAATTCATTTAGAAAATACCATTAATGCATAGATGTCAACCATTTAAAGTTAAGGTTTAAACTAGCATGATGGAAAAGAGAAATCATGCCTATCTTGAAGCAGACTCCGCCACACTGTTTGGAAAGAACCTCAACCAGAAGAGAAACTCTGCCCTCCTGTGAGCCAGCCAGTACGCAGGCTAAAAAACCAGAAGAGCATTCCTTTCTCTCCCCACAGATTCGGGGGACTCAGGGTGAGATGACAGCAACTGAGGAGAGGGGAACAGCTTGATGCCTGTATTGTTTGGTTGACTCTGCAGGCCTGGGCCTGGTGGTCTGGGCATATACTTGGAGGACAGCAGTGTGCACTGTGGCACCTGTGGGGGATTTCCTCCTGTCTTGTTTTTGAAATTCAATGTTTTGCTACATTTTATTGCTTTGTTTTATTCCTGCATCTGGTAACCTGAGCAAGTATTTTGAAGATAACAGTGTGCAACATTGTTCTATTTTGTTCTAATTCATTGTTTTGCTTTATTCAACCTTATGTTTTGATTGATTTTATTGTTTTGTTTTGTTTGATTTCGCTATGTCCGATGGTATGGACAACTATTGTGAAGATAGCAAGATATATTATGGTAGCCACTATTGATTTCCTATTGCCCTGTTTAGAAGTTCTGTACCACTTTCACTGCTTTGATTGGCTTTATTCTGTTTTGTTTAGTTGGGCTTTATTCTCTTTGAAATAAAAATAAGTAAATAGCATGATGGTGTTTTTTAGGGCAGGTCTATTTTATGATTTTTTGTTTTGTCTTTCCTTTGCATAATTACCCAAATATGAATGGCAAGTCAATTAAAAAACAAAAATCTTTCCCAAGCATTCATTATTTTTAAAATCTTTATTGCAGGTATTATCCTAGCTGACTACTCTTTTAAAAAATGTAACTGTAACTGGATTTCCCTGCCATTATTTTGTAGAAATTCAATTAAATATTATACACATAAAGAAAATTTTTCAAGATGCAGCCATCCACATTTGACACAGAAGAAGGTATTAGGAGAGCCTAAGTTTAGAGTGTGGGTGGGTGAAGGGAGAGATACAGCAGAGAACTAGCAAAGGGCTCAGCCAGAACTGAATAGGGAGGGCGAGATTAGATTAGATTTCAGGGTCTCTAACCAAATCACAGACTAGAGAACCAAGAGGCCCCTCTCTCACTCTTCCTTAAATGTCAGAATTTCCTCCTCCAAGGTCAAATTGTCCAAGAATAAGGAAGAGGAAAGGAACTATTTCATTATAGATGCCCTGAACCAAACCTGGGCTTCTGTTATCTAAGAGGCCACCACCAATAAAGGAACCACCACCACCCCAAAAGAGCACTGATCAACCTATTGCTTTCCTTTAGACTATTAATGCCTTCAGGAAAGAGATTCTTGTCTCTCAGATTCACCCTTGTAACTCAGCAACCGCACCGCCTTGAATACTAGAAGCGATCAGTAACTAGTGCTCACTGGGTTGAACACATGGCTTCCTTTCAGAGCGTTAGAGAAGAATGAGTACAGCTGTGTTCCACTTAAACATGTATTGAGTCCGATTTCATGCAAAGCTTTGCACTAAATGCTAAATGGGACAAAACAGTAAAGTCGCCGGCAGTTCTCACTGTCCAGGAGCACCAAGTCTAATTGAGGAGCCAAATGTACACTAAGGGACACCAGCAAAATGATGAAGCAGGCAGCTCCAAATTCTCCTTCCCCACAGAGACACAGAAAAAACACACAGAAATTGTCAGAAGTCCAGGAAACACTAAATGAACAAGAAGGTGCTTTAAAGTGTTAGGAAAGTTCCACGGCGACTTTATAGTACTTTTGGTTCCGCAGCAGTGGCTGACTGTATTCCCACACAAGATATTTCTCTCCGATTCAGGAGGGAGGGAGCAGACTTTACTCACAAATTGTGCACATCTGTTCTAATCTGTCCCAGGACTATCTGCAGGACTGAAGCAAGGTAACCTTGTCTGCTTTTCTTTTTTTCATCTATCTTAGTTACTTTTCTCCTTGCTAAAACAAAATACCTGACACCCAAAGTTAAAGAGAGTAAGGTTTATTTAGTTCACAGTTTATAGAGCTTTCAGTCCATAATCAGCTGCCTCTAAAGCAGGGTCGCACATGGCAGAGGAACAACAGTTCATGAAGGAAAAGACAGCAAAAGTAGCAAGAGGGACACAAGATTCTTTCTGTCCCTGAGCCAGAGATATAGCTCAGCAGCATAACACCTGCCTGGCAAGCTTGAGGCCCTGAGTTTGATTCCAGATACAAAGAAAAAAAAGAAAAAGAAAAGAAAGACAAGATTTTCTGTTGCTTATATTGTATATCCCTTATACTGTATGCAGGGTGGATGTAGTACTCACACTCTTAATCCCAGCATTGGACCATGCATGCATCAATCACAAACTCTAGATTCAGCTACTCTGAAAAAGTCTGCCTGCCGCCTCTGCATGACTGCACCAGGCCTTTGGGGGAAATTTAGACACAAATCATAACATAACTCATCTGTTTTTATAACTCAGCAAACAGGCCAAAAAATCAATGCCCCAGAACACTGAAAGCCAAACTCACCACTCTCAGATGCCTGGAGCAAAAGAGTTCAATCAAAGCCTACACTTGGCTTCCTAGGGCAAAAACTGGGGAGGGTTTAGAGAAGCTGGGACCTTGAGAAGCAGCTATGTACACCGGGAGCTTACAAATCCAAGGGCACCTCTAGGAAGGCACGCGTTTAGAGAAAAGACCGGAAAGGGTCTTCCACTTCAATTTAATCTTGGTATTAGCTAGACTAGCTGTTCAAAGTGGGCTTCCACACAAAGCGGTGTAAGTCAAAGAGCCTGGATTTCCCCTTTTGTTTGTTTTTTTAGCTTCTGGCACTCAAGGAAATCTCTGTCAGAATATTTGCTAAGGGCAAAGTAAGAAGCAGAGATATCACTGACCTCACATGATAAAGAATACAGTGTAGCAGACTTTGGAAAAGTCACTGAGCAAACAGACCACAGGTTTTTTTAAAGGCAAGCATTTTAGGGGAAAAAAAATCAATCTGATTTAAGAGTTACCACATTAGAATATTAAAATATCTGCTTTTCAACAAAAAACATCGCAAGGTATACAAACAAACAGAAAGGTATAATCTGCTTAAAAGACAAAATAAACTGGTACAATCCAGACCAAAGGAAGCTTATACATCAAACTTATGAGGTTAAGACTTTAAACAACCGTCCTAAATACACTCAGAGTGACACAGTCGTGACATATTTAAAGACCATGTATGTATGACAAACTGAATTTGACAAGGATATCAGGTTTGCCCAGTGAGGAAAGAACAGGACTTTCAACAAATGGCTCTGGGACAACTGAATTTCCACAGGTGAAAGATTGGAACTGGACTGCTGTACCACGCCATACACAAAAATTAACGGGTCAGCAATGTAACAGCAAAACCAAGAAACTCTTAGGCCTTGGAACTGGTAATACAGTCTTTAATACGACACACAAACACAAGCAGGGAAAGAAAAAATACTTAAATTGGATTTTATATTAAAATCTTTGGTGCATCAAAGGATATTCTCAAAAAAGTGAAAAGATAACCCCAGAATGGGAGAAAATATTTGAAATTCATGCATATGATAAGGATTTAATATTCAGAATTTATATAAAGAACTAAAAGTCAGTAACAAAAAAAAAGTACAATTTAAAAATGGGAAAAGGCCTTGAATAGGTATTTCCCCAAAAGATATCTAGAAATGATCAAGAAGCAGATGAAAAGATACTCAGTATCGTATGTCATTAGACAAATTCAAGTCAAAATCACAGTGTAATACAATATCCATAATTTTAAAACTGAAGCAACTAGCGTTGACAGGAGTATGAAGAATTAGCACTTGCATTTGTGGTCAGTAGGAATGTACTGTGTATAGCTGCAATGGAAAACCTCTGTGGTTCCTTTAAAAGTTTAACAGAATTACCTTATAGCCCAAGAATTCTGCTAAGTAGATACCCCAAAGAACTTCAAACAGGAACTCACACAGAAAGGAGCTTATATGGTATGATTCATTGATGTGCAATTCACACCAGCCAGAGATAGAAACGACGTAAGTGTTCTTCAACAGATGAATGGAAAAACTAAATGTGTTATGTACGTAAATGGAATATTACTGAATATTTTTTCCACTATGGAATATTATTAATAGTGGAATATTTTTCCCCACTATTGAATATTATTGATAAAAAGGAATGAAGTTCTGATACACGCTACAATCTATGTATAAACCTTGAAACTATTGTGCTAAGTGAAATAAATCAGGTGCAAAAGGATAAATATTGTATGGTTTTATTTATATAAAATACTTTTATAATAGGCAAAATCATAGCCACAGAAAACAGATCAGAGGTCACCAGGAAGGAATGAGGAGGAAAATAGTAAGTTATTGCTTAATGGTTTCTGTTTGGAGTAATGAAAGTTTTTGAAATAGATAGTGGCAGTTACTGCACAACGGTATGGGTGTAATACTAATTCCACTTTAAAAACTATTAACCATATTTCACCACAGTTTTTTAAAGCTCCCTAACAAAAGAATGTGAGCACAGCTGGGCATGTGGTACATGCCTATAATCCCAGCATGCTAGGAGGCTGAGCAGAAGGGTCACAAATTCAAGTCCTGCCTGGGCAGTTGAACAACTCAGCAAGACACTGTCTTAAAAATAAAAACTGGAAATGGCTAGGGATGTGGCACATTGCAGAATGTCCTAAGTTCAACCCACCATACTGAAAAAAAAAAATGAATGTGAGCAAGTGTCTATCTTAGAAATACGTGCTTTTTAATAGGAGAGTATGTTTATTTAACTAACATTTCTTAAGTACTCCCTGGACCACAGCTTTGGCCAACAGACATTAAGAAAAAGTTCCTCAGCTTAAGAAACTTACAATCCAGGCAGCAAACAAAATGAGTTACCTGACCTGCATCAGACTGGGTAAGAAAATAAGACCAAAAGAAAGTCAAGATATTCCGAGAAAGAACAGTAAGTGTGAAAGTTGGAAAAGGCGGAACGTGATACGAGCAGTCCCCGGGGAGGGGCAGAGGGCTGAGCAGGACAGGGACAGGGCAGGCGGGAGGAGGCAGTGGAGGTACTGAGGAGTCGGGAGGGAGGGACGGACGGGGTTAAGATAGAAGCAAAAGCAGACAAACCTTTCCTGAGAAGTCCTGCTCTTACCCCAGAAAGAAGCCAGTGCAGGATTTTAACCAGGCTGGTACAGTTCTAAGAAATCCTATGAAGAATGGATATAAGGGCGGTAGGACTAAACGGAAGAAATAAACATTTCTGTGAGCTTCCAAGAGAAATTATTAGGAGACAAAGGACCCACAGTAATCTCCTAAAATCAAAAGGTCTGATTCATACTTAGTTGGCAATGTTTTGGGAACACAGTCTCATACACTGTCGACATAAAGCCAAACACCCTGACAGGGTAATTTGACAATATTTGTAGAAATATAGATACATACTCGGCAATTCTTCTAGAATTTACCCTAGAAATAAACATACTCGTGCCTTAAATGGAATATGCAATACATTTATCGCTGCATTGTCTGTAATCATAAAAGACTGGAATAAACTAAAAATCCATTAGCTGTAGCCCAGCCAAATAAATTCTGGCACCAACACTAGAATATCATTTGATAGCAAAAAACCAAACAAAACAAAACAGTGACAAAGCTCTCAGGTACAGAGAATAACTGCCAAATACATTTTTAAACAATAACAACAAAACTTTTACCAAAAACACTGTAAGAGAGATCTTAATTTTAAAAAGAAGTATCTATTGCCAAGATGAAATATCAAACAAAAAAATAATGAAAAATGCAAGCTTTGAAAATGTTACTACTTGCACAAAAAGAAAGAAATCCTGCAGTTCGCCTTTTCTATCATCTGTGTGTTTTTGGAAACACTGATGAAAGTTCATTTTAAAAAGGTGTATTCAACACTTAAAAATTCTATAGGGCATTTAGGAACCTTTGAGCTCAAGGATAGGTATTTAATATTACTTTAGTTACCTTCAGGTACATTCCTTCATTTGGAAAACAACATTAACTGTGTCTACTTTCTTCTATTCCCCTTCTAAACTACAAACAGAATAAACATTAGAAATTTATCTGGCCCTCTGCAGGAGGCAGCTCCAGGGCTCCAGGGCACAGGAAGCATCCACGCCCAGCCTGTGAGCTGTGCTAGAGGCCGGCAGGCAGCCCACGAGCCTGCAGGACTGTGATGGCCAGGTGGGCAGCATCCGCCCACCACACCCTTCCGCTGTCACATTTCTGCCTTCACGCACATCTAAGTAGCTGGGCCAGCTGACAAGGGACTCCAGCCTCTGGAAGATAATTCTTCCTTCCATTCAGCTGTGTATCACAAGTATTTTGTCACCGTGACCGCTAACACAGTACTCAAGTGATTTTTTAACCAAGATGCGAACAGTGGAATATGTGACATAAATGACCCAGAATCCAGACTTTATCCTGAATGGGAAAGTTAATCTAAATATAAAACCTAAAACTGTTAAATTTCTAGTAGAAAAGAGGAAAATGTGTGACTCTGGGTAAAGGGTTTTTTTTGGTCTATCTTTGAAAACATGACCATGAATTGAAAAAATTGATAAATTTCACTTCATCAGAGTCAAGAACTTCTGCTTATTGAAAAAGACTGCTAAGAAAATAAAAAGTATTACACACATCTGAGAAGGACTGGAAGCCAGAATACAGTTATCCCTCAGTATTTATTAATAATTGGTCCCAATTGGACCCCACCAAAGAAACCAAAAGCTAGGAATGCTCAAGTCTCTTGTATATAATGGTCCATTGTCTGCAAACAGCCAAATCATATCCTCCTATATACCCTAAATCATCTCTCAATTACTTATAATATCTTATGTAAGTGTTCAGAAAATAATTGCACTGTTTAGAGAATACTGACAGATATGCATGTTCAGGACAGACGATTTTTTCCAAAATACATTTGATCTGCAGTTGATTGACCCACAGTTGTGGAACCTGCCTGCACCTACAGCCAACTATATGAAGAATTTAAAAACTTAATAGTCAGAAAACATTCAGTTACAAAGTAGACAATAGGTTTCACTAAATATACACAGATGTTCACTTAGCCCAAAGAAAAATGCCAGTATCAGTGATCACTAAGAAAATAATAAACTACATGAATTTGCCTCCTCTGGACACTTAGTATAAATGACATCATAAAGTATGTGGCCTTCTATGGCTGCTTCCACTGAGTGTCATGTTGTCTGTGTTGTGTTCCTTTTTTGTTGCTTAGTAATGTCCCATTGTGGTTACTAACCCACATTTTGTTGTTGCATCAGTTAGGTATTTGGGTTGCTTCCTTCATTTGGCTATTATGTAGAAGGCTTCTCTGAACACTCATACACAAACTATCTGTAGACTCTCTGTATATGCCTGTGGGTAGAATTCCGGGATCATATGGTAGCTTTGTGTTTAGCATTTGGAGAAGTCATTATTTTCAAAAAGAAAAAAGGTAGCAGTTTTATTTTAATAGCCCAGAGAAACATGCCAAATGTCCAGCAGATGACTAGATGGGTAAATAAGTTGTTCTGTGTCTATCTTCCATATCTCTGTTTTATATGTATTACTAATTTAGCCATTAATCACTGTATGATTACTAACATACTAATGTCTAAATTTCTCCGCAATAAAAATGATGAACTATATAAAAAAAGTAATTTATCTTAAATGATCTATCATGAGTCAAACGAGACTATTAAAGAGGACACAGACACAATATTTTGCCGATCTGGAAAACTGTACCCAGATGAATCTGTTCACAGCACAGACAAAACACTTTTTGGGAACCATCTAGTCTCAGTCTTGCATTTTAAGCATAGACAAGTTGAAGTTCAGAGAAAGACTAAAAGGAATTTAACATTCATTGAATGAATATTATGGGACATTTTATACACAGGATTTGAAATTGTAAAGTGTCCCACTGGAAAACCCATACTGCTTTCAGTTTTGGAGACAGAGGCTCAAAGAGGTTAAGGGACTTGCCTAAGGTCATTCATGTATTTATAGCTAACCTAGATCTAAAACTTAGATCTCAAAAAAGAATGCATTTTTCTATATTGTTCTGTACATGTTTACAAAATATCCTGCCTTCTGCTAGAAAAAGAGGAAGTCAGAAAGTTTTGCATAATTTGATGTTTTACTTTATTTGAGAGTTCTCAGAATGTCTGTAACAACTTCTTAGGAAACCATATTTAGGAGAGAAGCAGATGCCCATGAACCAGGAAATATCTGACAGGAAAATTAAAACCTACAGAGAAACTGAAGACAAAATACCACACAGAGAAGGGAGGGGTCAGCCTGCAGGTTCCACCAGGCTCTCAGCTCATGGTGCATGGGAAAGGAAGACCAAATCTACAGATACACAGAGAAATCTGGGGACTCCAGAGGGTTTCAGGGAGAAACGTGGCAGGGGAGTAAAATGGTGGGTGCTGCAACCTGCAGAGAGATCCCAAGATTCTGTTCCCACATGAGTCATGCAACAGGCAACACCTGGTGAGTGACTCTGACCAGGTACGTACGCACTACATCCCTGATTGTTTGGACCTAGGACTCAGAGTGCTCACAGGATAGAAGATACTAATAAAAAGCTAGCTGAGTTAAACTAAATGATACAAAACACAAACACACAGTTTAGCAAAGATTTACAGTCCATGAAAATATTTCAATCAGAAATCCAGATTAAAAATTATATTGAAAGTATGGACAGCAGAAGTGGTCAATGCTAAGACAGGATTTTAGGAATAGAAGACAATGATACCTGTAAAGGCCAACTATTCAAAGACAAGAGAGCATGAACAATGGACCCAACAGCTTCCAGATGACACAAAGAACACTAATCAAAGAGTAACTGAAATAAGTGAAAACTCAGAAGACAGTACAAATGGCATAAACTAATGGCAGAAACTTGCCAAATATAGGGCAAGAAACATACAGGTAAGTAGGACATATAGAGCCCCAATAGCTACCACCAAAAGAGAACCTCTCTGCACCACATTAGACTCAAATTATCAGAAGTGAGTCACGGGGACAAAACCTTGAAGCTGTTACAGAAAGGGAACAAATCACTTACAAAGGTAAACCCATTAGAACTACAGCAGGCTTCTCAATGCAAGCCTTAAAGAGCAGGAGAAAGTGGTATGAGCAGCTTCCAATCCCAGTTGATATACCCTGCAAAACTTTCCTTCAAAACTGATGGAGAAATAAAGAAATTATTTTCATGGCAAGAAGCACCCAAGAAATTGATGACAAGCAAGCCAGCATTACAAAAATCTTCTCAAGGATATTCAAGAAAGAGACAAGGAAACCAACACGCCAATAAGTTACAAAGAATGAGTATACCTGGTAGGATAAGCAGCCAAGCAAAAGGGGGAAAAAATAAGGAGATTAATAGCAGGAAAATAATGCAATAACTCAGTAACAATTCTCACTGTGAGAGTTACTACTCTCTGAATTCCCCAATAAAAAGGCACAGATCAGCAGAATGGATCAAGAAACAAAAATCAACAATTGGGAGGCAGTGTGCAGTCAAGACATGTCCCTGATCATCCTGGTGGATAAAGGAGTGAGACCAGATCTATATTGGATACAGACAGCAGGCTTAGGGTGAGTGACGATGCCGCTTTCAAATCCAGAGCATCTCAGTTGTGCCTGGCCTCTGGTCACTGGGAGAGGGCCTGGGTCCTTTATCTTAAACCTGTCTAATAAAATGAAAAGCTCATAACAAATGGATAGATTTCTAGACACATATAAACTACCAAAGCTGAACCAAAAGATATAAAACTTAGGAGTAATCCAGTATCAGTCAATGAAATTAAAGAAATAATTTTTTTTTTTTAAAATACCAACGAAGAAAAGCCCAGGCCCTGACAGATACACTGCTAAATTCTACAAGAAGTTTAAAGAAGATCTAACACCAACAGTCCTCAAACTCTTTAGTGAAATTGAAAGGGAAAGGGTATTTCTGAGTCATTCCTATAGGCCAATCTAATGAATATAGATGCAAAAATTCTCAATAAAATATTGGCAAACAATACTGCAAACCATTAAAGAGATCCTACATCGTGACCAAGTAAGATTGATTGCAGGAATGCAAGATGGTTCAACACATGCAAATCAATAAATGAAACACACCACATAAACTGAAGCGAAGACAAAATCACATGCTCATCTTGATAGACATAGAAAAAAACATTTTACAAAATCCAGCATCCATTCATGATAAAACCTTGAAGAACACAGGTATGAAGGTCTTTATCTCAATCTGATAAAAGCCATCTATGACAAAATCAGGAACAAAACAAGGATGTCTGCTCTCACCACTCCTTTAGCCAGAGTATTAGATAAAAGAAATATAAAAGGAATATAAATAGGAGAAAAGGCAGTTAAATTATTATTATTTGCAGAAGACATGATTCTCTACATAAAAGACCCCAAAACTCCACAAAAGACTCCTAGAATTAATAACCAAATTCAGTACAGTAGCAAGATACAAAATTAACACTCAAAAATCATTAGCGTTACTGTACACCAATAATAAACTCACCAGAGAGAATTAAGAAAGAAATACCTTTCCCAATGATGCTATTGGGAATTAAACACTTAGGGATTAACCTAACCAAAGAAGTGAAAGGCCCCTACGATAAAACTGCAGAGCTCTGAGAAAACAGATTGAAGAGGAAATCAGACAGCGGCCTGTTCCTGGGGAGGAAAAACCGAGAGTCAAAAGGACCATACTTCCAAAATTTATTCAGGTTTCATGCAGTCCCAACCAAAATAATAACAGCATTCTTCACAGAACAGGAGAAAGTAACTCAAAATTTCACATTCAATCAGAAGAGCGAAATGGCGAAAGGGATTCTGGCAAGGGTAAGTCAGGGGGCCTCACAATCCCGGACCTCAAGTTATACTGAAGCTGCAGAGATAAAAACAACATGACTGGCAAAAAGAACAGACTGCGGGTTCAGACGAATGGAACAGAAGAAAAGATACAGAAACAGCACCAGGCATACTCAGGTACCTTTGTCAGGGGCCAAACCCTTTCACTGCAGGCAGCAAAGAGCCTCTTCCCAACAAGCACTGCCAGGAACACCGGCTGTCCACTGGACTGGACCCATTCACCACACAGAAACTAAAGTCAAAGTGGATCAAGGCTCTAAATATGGGGGGCGGGTCCTGCCAGAAGACAGAATAGGTAAAGACCCGAAGACGTAAGCTTGAGCAAAGACTTTCTGAACAGAAACCCAGTTGCACAAGAAATAATACCAAGAATCATCAAACAGGGTTTTTTCAAGAGTAAAAGGCTCCTGCATTGCAAAGGAAACAACAATGTGAAGAGACAACCTTCAGAATGGCAAAAAATGAAAACACAGTTGTTTGGATGGCCATTTTCGATATAAACTTTTATGTATATATTACATATGTAAATATAAAATACATTTTTCTATGTGCCATGTATGGCAGTCCATAAGACCATGTGATTACAATTATAATGCTCATTTGTTCCTGTTCATTCAAAAAGCACTTAATAAGCCTGTACATAAATGCTTGTAGCTTTTCATAACTGTCAAAAATTGGAAACTACTTGCCGGAGTCCAGCTGCGGCAGGGCTAGGGTTTCCCAAAGGTGGTCAGGGAGTCGGCGATTGAGAGACAGAAAACACTGCACACCAGTCTGTGAGTGAATCTGAATCCGCTTTATTTTTTAGAAGCTGGAATATATATTTGCTAACCTTTGGCAGCCACCCCCAGCCCCAAGCAGGAAGCGCCCCAGGCTTAGGGCCA
>PVLA01003058.1:0-62335 GCA_004027455.1 Hydrochoerus hydrochaeris
CTCCTCTCCTCTCCTCTCCTCTCCTCTCCTCTCCTCTCTTCTCTTCTTTCTTTTCTTTTTCATACATGTTTGCAGTACATAATGTGTCCATTCCTTGTGTAGTGTTGGTACCTTGAGCTGACACAGTCCAATTCCCTTTTTTTATCCCTTGCCTCTTCCTTCTCACCTACCATTTCTCGACCCCCCTTTTCCCCCGAGAAAGATCTATCTCTCCACATCATCTTATTGTCTGTCTTTTACATTGATCTTAAGTTTTAATCTGGGTTTCTCATGTAAGAGTGTGTAAGATTGTGTGGGGCTGGAAATATAGCTCAGCACCACGGTGCCTGCTTGGAAAGTACAAGGACGTGAGTTTGATTTTCAGTACATATAAAAACAAAAACATTGTGTGTTTGATTTATTTATTTCACTTTATATTATGGTCTCAAGTTGCATCCATTTTCCCTCAGGACTGAGGGTTATTTTTCTTTGGCAGATTAGTACTCCATGGTGTATAAATACCACATTTTCTTTATAAAATTTAAAACAATAAAGAAGGTCGACTGTAAAGGTGATTTCTTACAAGTTAGTTTATTATATCTAAGTAGTCTACATTAACAGAGAGAAAAAAACTGCTGCTTTATACCCAGTTTAGATACTAGACTTGTTTTATCTGGATATATAATCCTGAAGGATCAAGGACTTTGTAGCCAGAGAGACCAGAATTAAGTCTCAGCTTTGCCTCTTTTAAACAGAAGGACTTGGACAGTTCATTGCATTTAGTCCCTTTGCTTCTTAGGATGATGAAATAACCATATATATTTCTTGCTGTTGTTTTCCTAAGAAACATTAACAGAGTTGGGTATGGTGGTGCAGGCGTGAAATCCCAGCATTCTGAGGGGTTGAGGAAGCAGGATCCCAATTCTGATACCAGCCTTGGAAAGTTAGTGACTTAACAAGATATTGTATAAAAATAAATGAATAAATAAAAAAAATATGGGCTGGGATGTAGCTCGATGGAAAGCCTTGGGTTTACTCCTCAGTATCAAAATGAAGAAACATCAATGACTTGGTCTTCTACATTCAATAATCTGAGACGTAACAGAACTTTCAGGATAATTCTAGAAACCTCAGTACTTCTTAGGTGGCTGTTGTTATAGATGGACTCCTGTGGAAATAGTAGTAGATATATCTGCATAGGTATGGAATCATTGTCACTTAATTATCAAAAATACTCATTTCTTTAAAATTTGTGAAAATATTTCCACTGTGTATCAACATATTTCTACATGCTATGAATAAGTAAGTGAAAAACAATGAAAGAATTAAGCCTCACAGAAGCTTACATCTAAAATCAAAAATATAAAAAAGAAGCTTACATCTAACTGCAAGAATCAGAAAGTAAATTTAAAAAAAAAAACCATATTGTCTAATGAGTAGTGCGAAGAAAATAACTCAGACCAGGGCATGGGGTACAATTTTGGGTTTGGCCACATTAAAATGATGAGATTTTTGAAGAAAGCAATAAAAGTGATAAGGAACTGAACCTTGTGGAAAATTGGAGGGAAAACATTCCAGGCAGAGGAAACAAAACCTTCCACATCTGTGTGTATTCCAGGCTGTGAAGGAAACTCCAGTGGATGAACCACATAAATGAGAGAATTAAAGGAGGAGACAAGAATAACTCTGTGAAGCTAAAGGCACTAGAAATATTTTGCATGCATCTATAAATGAGGATTGTGTCTAATTTATTTTATAATTCAATAATGTTATTATAGATATATTGGAGCCTAGTTATTGAGGAACCAGGTTCGGAGTGAAAAACTGGTTTTCAAAATCATTATATTCATCCTGTGGGAAATACTGAAAATTTGACATATAATAGTTAAAAGGAAGGTGACCAATTATGATCCTTTTGTATAATAAATAAATAAATAAGCTAGAATCATGCATGGTAGGAAATGCGTGGTTTTCATTCCTAGTATAGAAAATACAAACAGAAAGGCATAACTTGGTTCTCTATGTTTACTAACCTGTGATTCAACAGGAAGCCAGAGGACCTGACTAGTACAGAACCTGTTTGGTGACTATTAAAAAAACTGCATCGTGATTGATTATTGATACACATATAACTAGTTTTTGTTCAAGGTACATAGTAGAGGTCATGTTAACACTTTTAAAAATGAGGTCGGGGATTTAGCTCAGTGGTGTAACTGCCTCCCTGGCAAGCACAAGGTCATAAGTCTGATCCCTGGTATTAAAATAAAATTAAAATGAATATCCAATAAAGAAACTAACGGTTACTAGTTTCTTGCCTCTCCTTGCACACTGCAACCTCCTTCCTGTCATAACATTAGGTTTTTTTTTTTTATTTAATTTTAAAGGGATTAAACAGAACAATAAAATGAATCGAAACAGTGATAAGACAGTAGGAAATCTACAGTAGTTACTATATTGCATATTGTTGTCCTTTAAATAGTTGTTCCTTCTATCAGCTTTAGGCTTGCAAAATCAAACAATGAAATTCCCCCAAGCAGCTGGTTGCTCGCAGCGGTAGGGGGCGCTGTTCTTTTCTTCCCAGCCCTTGTGTGGCCCTGAGTTTAGCTTCCTTCCTGACTTTCCCACGTCAGTACTTGGGTTGGCTCTCAGGCGAGCATTTATCTTTCCTCCTCATGTTAGAGAACTCTTTATGTAAGATTCTCTTTTTCATCCTGTTGTCGTTGCTCTCTTTGTCTATTGGTGCAACTATACCTTCTCTCATAGATAATGAAGGGTTGGAACAAGGTTGAAACATGGTCCTGATTTCTTCTTCGATGCTAGTTAATTTTGAACATTCTTGACTATAAATTTTCTATGATTTTTGGGAGGAAATGCACTTCTTGATTTTCACAACAAAATATTCTTGTCTTTTGTTTGTATGACTATAACTGTAATAATCTGACAATAATTTCAAATTACTGAATCAAAATATATAATAATGTTTATACATTAATTTATGTAGGTGCATTTATAGTTTATGTAGGTATATTAATATGTGCATATAGATAATCAGCAATATGTAATCTCACTACAGACGACCTGAAAATTTTACTTAGATTTTTTTTCCTATTGTCACAGGACATTGAATTCTATTCAGACTTAAAAAAATTTCCAAAATTTTATTTGGTTTGGTTTGTTTCTGAGATAAAGACAAAACTTAATTTTGTATATTGGCCTTATGTTTAACAGCTGTTCCATTTGATTCATTCCAATACTTTCAGTTTTATTTGATTTTCTTTCTATATAATACTTTTATCCCTTTTAATTTCTCAAATTTTAATATTGCCTTTTGATATGAATGAACACTTAAATAGCACTATTCAGTGGAAATAGTTAACTAAAGGTGTCTTCTTACCCTTAAACCAACGTTCCATCACAGAATATTATGTTTTCTACAGATTAAAATATACTTATCAGTTAGTAACAGGAGAACACTCCTGTATTTCAGTTTGCTGTGTTTTTGCATTAATGAATTAAATTTATGCTCTCAAAGTGCATTTTGGTACATCCAAGGAGATAAACAAAATTCCTTTTTATCTTAATATGCAAATTGCATGTTTTTATTTTAACTGGTTACCTCATTAAAAGTTTCCTTTTAGACTGTATAAAAATAGAAAAAAGGAACAATTTTTTCAAATATATCAAGTAAAGTAGCTGAAACTGTCAGAATCTATTTTATTGGGAGGCTAAAATAGTGCCAAGTGACAGCGATGAAACAGCTGTTTATTTAAGAAATGAAATGAATGAAACACAGTAGGAGAACTTTTCCCATCTTCACTTGCCTTTCCCCGACCTCTTTCTTGCTCTGTTCAGAGGTGACCTGGGACACTCCAGCTATTGCCCCTAGCATGGTTCCGGGTTCAGGGTAAGCAGGACCAGGGAATCCTCCTTCTCATGCAATTGTGTTTTTCTCTTTGGAACAGTCTGTAGCTCACTGAAGGTGCATCATAATGGATTTACCTTTACTTACTAATTTGTGTAAGTTAGTACTTTCATTGTGAGAGTAGGATCAGGTAGGTTGACCTGATCTCAAAAACGGGAAAGGCAAATGAGTCAGTAACTGCTGCTTGATGCAGAGAATCTCAGTTATGACAAATTATTTACATGTGGAAAAGCAAGGGTGCAAAAAATGGAGACATGCACATGTTGGGCATTAAGGTCTTCATATACCTTGAAAATATCTGTAGGTCTGTAGAGAAACCAAAGCCCAAAACTATTCCTGAATGACACTGGTACTCAGGGAAGGCCTAGGGTATCATCTCTGGTTTGCTTTCGAGCAAGTGTGCAAATCAAAGGAAGTCAAACCTGGTTCTACAAACTGTCCAATGAAGTGTACACAGCATCCCCAAGGAACACAGAGAGCCTGGATATTAATATCCTTTCTCCAAGTATTTAAGAAAATCTCAACCAGATCCTTAGGTAAACTAGTGGAATAAAAACAGTAATACCTGAGGTCAGCAATACTTCTTTAACTATTTGGTTTGTAAATGGAAGCTCTGAAAATTTTTGCTTCTTTTGTAAACTCCTCATCAGGTGACTACCACAACCTCACCCATCCTCGCTGCAGGAATAAGAGCATCACCATCTTTCCCAGCACTGTGGAAAAATTAAGTTTGTGAAGCAAGGTGCCACTGTATTTGAATAATTACCATACAACAAAGAATAGGTTTTTCACAGAATAGTATAGAAAATATATTAAATAAACTAATGGTTCAAAACAAGCAGTGACAAAAAAAAATTCTAGGTGGAAGACAAAATCTTCCAATATTGCCATAGTATAATATTATAAATACTCAGCCGGATGTGGTGGCTCGCGCCTGTAATCCCAGCACTCAGGAGGCTGAGGCAGGAGGATCATTGTGAGTTCGAGACCAGCCTGAGCTACAGAGTGAGCTCAAGGTCAACCTGAACTACATAGAGACCCTGTCTCAAAAAGACAAAAAAAGTGAGATACTCTAAATATGCAGTTTTTAACAAAACTGAAGAAAAAAAAATAGAATAAAACAGAAAGAACAGTAGAAAGAATGAAAAGACAGTGCAAGACACCAGAAATGAATCAATAAAGCATGGCCTACATAGAGGAAAGGAGAAATTACTTTACTTTTTCCTAAAAAAGTCCAGCAGTGGGGCTAACTTGAAAATTATTATTATTATTATTATTATTATTATTATTATTTTGTAGCAGAAATCAAACTAAGGGCCTCATACTTGCTAGGTAGGCTCTGTGTGACTGAGCTATATCCCTGGCGCCTTGAAAATTATTTTAAATCAACTGAGTTAAATATGTTCAAGTAAGTAGTGAAAAATATGGACATAAAACTAAATAAGAAAAATAATATGTAAATAAATATGAATAACAGCAAAGAGACAGAAAAAGTAAAAAGAACCATATAAAAATTGTGAGAATGGAAAGTAAAATAACTGACATTAAAAAATCACAGATCACTAGGTGTTGGAATGTATCTCAGTTTATAGCAGTTGCCTAGCATGTGTGACACCCTGGGTTAAATACATAGTACTGAAAATAAATCACTAGAGATGTAGAAGAGTAAACAGAAAAGAAAAGAAAAGGACATATAGTAGATCTAAACAAGCAGATGGTAGAATAAAATCTCTGAAGATACAATTGAAATAATTTAATCTGAGAAGGTTAAAATAAAAAGAATAATGAACAACACCTGAGAAAACTACAGAAAGTCATCAAATATTTCAACATAGACAGGGGGGAATTCTCACAATTAAAGGACAATGAGGACAGAATAAAAAGATAGTTGAAGAGATACTTGCTAACCTCAGCTGTTTGATGAAGGGCATAGAACTACACATTCCACAAGCCTACCGATCTGCAAGGAGAGTAAATCCAAACAGTCTTACAAAGAGAACATAATCAAAGCATGTAATATCAAACACAAAGAGGAAAACATAGAGCCATTATTTCTACTTCCTTGCATGACTCATTCAAAACTGTGACCTTTGCTGTCTGATATATTAATGTGATTGAAAGAATGACAATCATTGGACAGACGGTGTCTGCCTATTTAATTGCATTGATTTCATCACATTATTTTAATAGCCTCTTCAAAGAAAATTCAAAGAATTAATTAAATTAACAGTATACACTTGATAATTGTCAGAAGTGGTGCACCCACTGATTACCTGTACACCACCATTTGTAACATACATTCAGCCAAAATGTTATGCCCATTGAGTTTGTTAGTCTTTACCTGTACTATGTATAGAAAAATTGATTTACAGAAATGGATCTGCTGGCTTATGCCATGGTTTGGAGGAGGAAAAGGATTAATTTTTATATAGTGAAAATCTACATATGATAACATTTGTAAAAAATGCTAAGCACAAGACTTTTAAAGTCAAAGAAGTATTATAAGATTTACTTATAGAGGTTGTATTGAAAAAAATTAACAGACTATTTATGCACCATATCTGTTAGTAGAGTTCTGTTCTCTCTGTATTACCTGTGAACTGGTGTCTATTACTCTGCACATTTTGGCATTTAAAAAATAACAATCTAAATAAATAAACTGAAGAATGTGAGACACTTCTAGCAGTATAACCTCAGACTGATTAGACTTATTGCATTGGCATGATGGATACATAGCCTAAGTATTATTTTAAACATTGCATTCTTACACATACAGAGAAGCTAGAAATACATTTTTCAAAAATCAGTTCTGAAACACTAATTTTATATTTCCTGTAGAATATAAAGTTTGGGCAATGTTGGGTTCAATAGTCTCATCACTGTATCATTCTTCTAAAAGTTTTGCATAGAGTTCAAATAATGGATTCCATTTTTATTACTCCATTGGGCCTTCAGGTGATCATATAAAATTGTTTTCATTCACTTGAGTGATAATTATTAAGTAAGAGAAATGTAGGGAAACTTGGTAACAATTTTTTTCCCTAAGCATAATTTATATGCCATTAGTTTTAATTAGGCAACTATAACCAGGAGTCTCCAGTAATAGTCCTTCTATGATACAATGACAGGAACTGCTAATACAGTAGAAAATAATAAGAATTTTCATAATTTTCAACTATGTTCTCCAGAGCATAGCATATCATTTTACATTGTAGCAGTTGTTTAAAGCTTATATGAAAATTGAAAACTACAATAAGATATGAATGTCTCACTCATCATTAAACATTCTGCATAAGAAAGGAAAAAGACATTAACCAAAACATACCAAGAAAAATAACCATTAGCTTTTTTTGTGTCTTGACCCATGTATTAAATTCCTTTTTTAATGTTCATGTAAATTTACAATAAATTTGCAAACTAATCATAAGGGATTAGTTAAAAACAAACATTGTAAAAGAACCTACAGGAAATGATACTATCTTAAGTAAATTTTTACATGCAAAACTCATAAAAACCAAAATAATACTTGTGTGTGATATTTTAGTAAAATAAATGTCCCAAAATTCTAACAATCTACTGTATGATGAACATGTTTCTGGTGAATAATTTTCTGAAACAATTCCATATTCTTTATTTTGTCCTTAGCAATATGTATTTTACAAAATATTTCAGCTTTATAAATTCTCTTAGTGTATAATAATTTTAAAAGTCACTTTCATGATCAAATTAATCACGTTTACTAGCTTTGAGCTGAATTATGTAATGCAGTGACCACTTGTCACACAAGAGTATCTAAATTTTAATATAAATGTCTTAATAGTTCAATCTACATCTGAGTGCTCTGAAGAACTCATAGTAAAGAGCAAAGGTGTAGAACATTTGCATCACTTCAAAAATTTTTCTTGAACAGCATTTTTCAGAGTGCTGTTAATTAGTGTTTATCTTCTAAATTGCCTAATAATTGTGAACATCTTCCTGTTATGTGTCTTCTCTACACCATTATGGTAGAAAAATAAAGACGATTTTTCCTTGATTTGGTTTAGTAAAATGTAAGCTGAATAGAAAGAAGCCAATTCCTTTCACACTTTCAGAACATTCTAACCCTAATGCTTTTGGAATGCTGCTTTGGGAACAGGACATAATTTTGGAGTGCTGGACTACTTTATGTTTTCTGTTACAATCATATCTGTTACAATGTACATTGTTCCAACATTGTACATAATTTTATCTGATTCTTAGTAGATATATTCTTGTATATTTCCTATTACATCTCAAACACAGTATTTTGCTTAGGAATGTAAGTTAATCTTGGAAAAAACACAAAAGGGGAGAGAAAAGTGTAAGAAAAAATGAAAACTAGAACAGAGATTTCTAAAGGAGAATGCTTTAATTAGTAATACTCTATAAAATAAAGAAAATTGGATATAAAGTGTCTCATCTTTTATATTGCAAAAGAAGGAAAGAATATTAAATATGCTAATAAATGTCCATGTGTTTTATTAATTGTCTTACTGTTGTAATGAATCACTACAATCTTAATGACTTCAAACAACGCAAGTATAATATTTTACTCTTCTTTTGATCAGCACACTGTAATAGTCACAGTAGACTAAAGTCAAGGTATGTACAGTGTTGTATTCCTGTCTCTATATTCTAGAGATTCTTGCATGTTCATGGTTTCCTTCTAAACTATTTGTTAATATATTTATTCACTGACATATATTTCCTTTAGTTGCCCTCAAATTCTCAACATACACTTAAAAACAATTCAAATCCAATTTAAAATTAGTAAGTGGAGTAAAGTTTATATGTTATAACAGAATAAAACTAATTCTTTGCTCCAGTTTATTGCAAAATGGCTGTCACTCAACACACTTACCTGCTATCGGCAAACATGAAAAACATCATTGCTATATTATTTTTGAACAAATTATCTGTTAGAAATATTAAAAGAGATTCAGAGGTACCCTTTTCGTAAGAAACTAAATTTCCAATTTATATCATTTTTTTCTGTGAAGAATTTTAAACATTGTTTTGCACTGTAGATCTATTGGCAACAAATTCTGTTTTTGTTTGTCAGAAAAAAGCCCTCTTTCTTTTCTTTGTAGGATAATTTTGTTGAATTCAAACATCTAGATCAGTGTTTTTAGGGATTTGCTTTTTTTTCCAACACGTTAAATATCTTGGGTACATATCTTCTGCCTAAAGAGAAGTCCAGTGCAATTATGTCTTTGTCTCTTTGTAGTTAAAGAATGTTAGTTTCTATTCCTCTGGGTTCTTTCAAGACACACTTTTGATTTCTGAGTTTAACTGCATACCTATGTACAGATTTGCTATGTGTATTTTGTTTGGTGTTGTCTGAGCTTCTTCAAATTTATCTGTTGTCTTGTTGTTTGGAAAATCCTCTATCATTTTTAATTCTAGTATTTTTTCTGTCACTTTCTCTCTTCTGTAGTCCAGTGTCACACATTTTACATTGATTTAATTCTTGGATCATGTCAATTCATTTCACTATGTTTTCTCCCGCTTCAGGGTATTAACATATCTTCCAGCTCACTAATTCTTGTTATTGCCTCAGTCATTTTTCATATATTGATGAGACGTTCAAGGACATTCTTCTGTTGTACTGTTCTTTTACTTGTAGCACTTTTGCACCTTTTTCAAAGTGTTCGTCTCGCTGTATCCAGTACCAAGTAGGTCTCCTTGTTGTCACCTATAAGAGCCCATAGAATATTAATGATAGTTATTTTAATTCCTGGTCTGGTTATTCAAAAACCTCTTGAACATCTTGTTTCTGCGCATACTTCTTTCCTTTTAAAATATTTTGAAATATCTCATAGAAAGCAGTCATGATACATCAAGTAAATCCAGCTTAGATAAAAAGGTGTTATTATAGTTGTTTGTATTTAAAAGATGAAGGCTACATTGTTTAACACTTGTTATAAAGGTAGAATTTAGAGTTCCCAAATGTCTTGTAATAGCCTTGCTTCTTTGCCCTTTTTTCTTTTGCATAGGAGTGAGACATTTGTAACAGCTGTAATACACTGCTACATAGGCTTCTCAGAAATGAGGTGGTAAGGAGTGGCAGAAATTAATCTATAACCAGTTCTCTATGAGAAAGCCCGTGCTACAGGGCTGTGATTTACACAAGCGATTTTCAGTGCCTCTGATCCTCCATCGCTTATGTGAGAAGCCCAGCAAGGCAGAGAGGCTGAAGTGTTTTGCTTTATTTTGTTTTGTTTTCCCCTTCTCCAATTTATTTAGTGTGTGGTCCTCCTGGGTCAGAGACATAAAAGGTAAGAGAACAGAGAGAGAAAGAGGGCTGTCAAAGGGACATAAGCACCCTCTGAAGGAACAAAGCAAAAAATGTCGGGCTTTATTCGAAATTGACAGGGAGGGAGTTAAAGGGGTGGTGGGTGGAATGATGTGCTGACAGCTGATTGGGGGAGCGTGGGCCCAAAGTGAAAAGCTGTACCTATCCAATTCCTTTAAATTTTTTCCTTTCTTTGAAGATAGTGACTACTACTCAGCTCTTTTCATGTCAGATCAGATACTTAGAAGTTCAGGACTCCTTTCTGCTCTTAAAGTTAGAAACGATTGGTTGAGCCTTTCTCTGGGGCTTCTGCTTCTGTGTTCATCTGTCAAAGAAGTGGTATTGTAAGTAGATGACCTTCATGCTGGACCTTTACAAGAAGCATTTCTGAACCTCTTAAATCAAGTCTTTCTCTGTCTCTTCAAAATACCAAATTTTCAATTTTTCTAATTTGAGTTATAGTTTCCTTTTTACTTTGACTCTTTTCCTATTGGATCTGTACAAAAGTGGATTTAATTCAGAGCTACTCTCTATGCCTAAGCACACATGCTCCCATATACCTAGTAAATAGCATGAAAATTCATATTCTGTACACTTACCTGAACACAAGCTATGGCTAATATAGTAAACATTCATTTAGCTAATGAGGTTATTTTCTTCTTAATTTAGAAGTCATCTTCTAAGTTAAACATGTCACCATATAATGTCAAACACCTACAAACTCTTCTAAATATTATAGAAATATATAATCAAAATAAGCTAAGAATTATAAGCATAAACATAAAATCAGTAATTATACATTTTCAGATAAACTCATACAAACTTCTGTTAAAGTCTATTGGATGCAGCGTTTAAATGTCAAGTATCCCCATTTAGCTTTTACTGATTCTTATGTAGAAGTAAAATCTCAGTAATACTCTCATGTGAAAGAAAGTTAAAAAGTTTACAAAGCAAATTCCTTTATAATAGCCTCAACATGACAGAATTGGAATCAACGCATAATAAGAAAACTCTTGAAATTATCAAGAACTTAGTTTGTGAAAATCGTTATTAATTTTGAAAATGTTCAATGTCATGCGTTAGGTTTAAATCAGGGTCAATTAGATATTCAACTAAAGTTGGCACTCACTAGATACTTTTGAAACTCATGTACTACAAATTTGTATTTAAATATAACTTAGTTCTCAAAAGGTACAGAGCCTAAAACCACCATCTTGACTGGCATTAATTAGAAATTTTATGTGGCAGTGTCTGTTGAAAGACCAAGAATTGAATGCACTGACTGTGTCACTAAATTAATTGCCTACAACGATAGAACATTCAGAGTAAAATACTGAAAGGGCATCTAGGACTCCTTCTGTGATGGTCATTTGAGCTGTTAGTTTCACATAATACAGGGACTGCCAATCTCCAATCAATAGAAGGAAAGGATCTCAGTGGAATGCTTTTAGAAGCAAGAGGCATGAAGAGAGTTATTTCCCACAATGAATAAATTGTAACAATAGACACCCAGATCAAGAGGCTGTTCCAGTATTTCTAACATTCTACCCTCATTTTGGAGGAGAGGTATGTTTCAATAGAGTAGATTTACAAAGATTATAAAGTCAATTATTTTGAAGAAGAAACTACATTTAATTGCACAGTCTGCATTTTAATAGTAGCCATAAAAAATAACAAAACATCTCAGAATGTTCTACATTATTTAATATATATTCATATACACCAAGGTTCAAATATGATTCATAATTATATGCAGACCCATATACCTTGACATAACGTAATTGTTCACATAGTATGAAAAGCAGATTGTATGACTCCTTAAAGATCTTAAATAATGGCATAACATATATTATTTTGTGACAAATACTATATATGGAAAATAGAAGAAAATAAGGCATAATCACTGTACAGTTAGGAGGTAGGTAATTATATAATCATTGGTTATAAGGCTAAGGAATGTAATTCAATGGTAGGGTACTTGTCTGCCATGACCAATAGCCTGGGTTTGATCCCCAGGTAGCAAAATCAAACAAAACAAAACTAGTTATATACTCACTGAAAGACATATAATATTAAGACATATTTATTGTCTCTAAATGAAAAAAAATTAAATAGATGATTTGACCTGTTTTTAAATGGAAATACTACTGTTAGTGTGTTTTTCCTTTAATATACTTGTCTTGCAATGTTATTTCTATGCCCTTTTGTTATCTTACAATATACATGTGGTAAACACATGATCTTAACAAATTAATTGAATGAAGATATTATTGAATTACACATATATTTAATATATGCATATAATTATTTTTATGCAAACAGAGGTGCCAACATTTGATATAAAGTTTTATTAGTAGATATCTTAGTTATTTTTCTAGTTGCTGAAACAAAGTACCCAATACCCACAAGTTAAGGGAGGAAAGATTTGTTTGACTCATGGTTTGTAGAGGTTTCAGTCCATAATCAGCTGACTTCAGGGCAGAGTGGTACATGGCAGAGAAGCAACAGTTCATGGTGGTAGAAAACAGAAAAACCAACAAGTGAGGGACAAAGTTCTTTCTGTTCCTTATATTGTATGCAGGAGACCTGAGCTAGGGTAGGTGTAGAACGCACACCCTTAATCCTAGAATTGGACCATGAATCAATCAAAAACTTTAGATTTAGCCACTTCTGAAAAGCCTGTATGAGGCTTTGAGGGGACATCTAGACAAAAACTGTAATAGCTGATATAGTACATACAATATCAAAATAAAGCTGGACGTGATAGTGCACGCCTGTAATTCCAGCACTCAGAAGAGTGAGGCAGGAGGAGGATCATTGCAAGTTCGAGACCAGCCTGGGCTACAAAGTGAGCTCAAGGCCACCCTGAAATAAATACAGAGACCTTGTCTTAAAAAGACAAAAAAAAAAAAATCAAAATATAAACTAATTCTTATAAATGCTTTTTCTATATACTTTTAAATATTTAATACCCAGTAGTCACCACAGAAAGTAATGGCAAGTAAGTATGTGGTGTAGTATTTGGTGTAAATTCAACTGAATATTTACTTTCTCTTTTATCTTTACATAGCTCTTAATTATTTTTCAGAAATTATTTTGAAGTTGATGTGAAGGTCAAGAAAGGTACAAAACTAATCACTACTAGAAACAAAATGGTTTTTTAATGTTTTTACACTTTGGTCTCAAATCTATCTCTAGCCAAATCTAGTCTTGGGTAAGACTATGCTCTTCTTGGTAACTTATGCTAAATTACGTTGAGTTGTCAGAAAAAATACAAGAAATCTGGTTAAATTTGGATTTCAAGTAAACAAAGAATATTTTAGTATATGTTGGCCCTGAATTTTGCATGATACTACTACATAATAATATCGACTAAAGTAGCATCATATGAGTATAGTGTCATCCCGTGTCACTCTTGAGAAGAAGACAGACTTTTTAAAAATCCTGTTTCCAAAGTCACAGTTTACTGGCTGTCTTAAACTTTTGTTTTGCTCAGTGTGGTGGCTCTAGACATTGTCAGTTTGGTTAAGCTTGGAACTATCTCCTCTAGTATCTCTTTCAACGTATATAGATTTGGCCATAAAAGACCTTGAATGTGATATAAATGAAAATGTAGATGTAATTCTCTGAACCACCTGCGCCGTCATCTTGTTCTGTATGCACAGCCATTTTCGATTTAAGTCCTTGTTAATAAGCCTCAGCTGTTTCTCACAGAAGTTTCCTTTTCCCCGAAATACCGCCATAAATGACCAACCAGCTCACTCCCTGTGTTCTTATCAGCCTACCCACCAATCGGCTGCATTGCTCCTCTATAAAAGTAAACTCCCTTAGTTGTGAGGCACGCAGTCTCGAGATCCATCAACAGAGACTGCGTCGCCAGGCCTGGCAATAAAACTCCTTCACTCTTGATTGATTGGCTTTCATTTCTAAATCATCATTGCACCATTACAGTAGAGACTAGTGTTACTCTGTGGGTCTTTGAATACAGATACAATGATGAGCAAGGAAACATTTGGGGGTTAGTTTGATTTCATTCTGCTCAGTGACTCTTCACCTAGACTACTGCTAAAGTGTGGGTAGTGATCTCCAAAGATGTTTGACTCTGGCGAGAACCTACATGGAACTCTGCATGCACTGGGAGAGACATGCTAAATTCTTAGCTTTCTCCACAAAATCTCCACTTTGTCCATCTGTGCTGGGCACCAGAAGGACTTGTCAGTCTGTCTTTTTCTGTTTCTAGTCATCCAAGCTATATTAGTCTTCAGATTGTCTCACTAGTTGTGTAAAGCTTGGTTTTTATAAATTCTTTGTCTTTCGCAGCAGACAGCTGCAGCCATGAATGTAAGCCAGTGGGTTAGGATTAAAAGAGAATGCTATCATCTCTCACAATTCTTTAAGAAAAAAATGGCTGCTTATCTGACAGTGTTGACCTTGCCATTCTGGAGATATTATTTTCAGGAAAGGAAAGATTTTGTCAGGGTACACAAAGATATTTTTAGAAAAATAATATTTATACTGAATTGAGAGTGCCAGCTGCTTATATTATAACCTATACAATTTAAGCAACAGCCAAGAAAGTGACTCCTTTATGCTTTTTCCCTAAATCTTGAGAACAATTAGTTTTTGCTTGAAATAGAAAAAGTACTGTGAATTTGTGGAATTCAGGGGATTCTCTGGAACAAGCCTCCTAACCTGGACCTAAAGGCTTTTCTCCTTAGTCTGTTAGAAACCAGTCCTCCCAGCAGGAGGTTAGCAGCCGGCAGCCGATTAGCAAGGGAATCTTCCTCTGTCCTCACAGGTATTAGCCATTACTCCCTTAACTGGTTGGTATCCACGTCCTTTCAGATCAGCTGTGGCATCAAATAATAGTAGGAATTTGATGCTACTGTGAGTTGGGCATGTATGGTGAAAAAGTTTTGCCCTAGAATAAATTACAAGATGTTATGGCAGAGGCCTAACATGGCAGAAGGCCAAATCAGGAGTGCTTACCCTGATGGCCACTTCCTCCTTCTTCCCTTCAATTGATTGCAACTTCCTCTTTCCTTTCCCGTGTGCTCCAAGAAAATTCCAATCAGCTCCCTGCAAGTCATACATGCCCACCGCAAGCCAAAAGTCACACATAGCCTGCCACCCCCGCCATATTCAGTCGAAGGAGACAGCCCAACCACCCCAAGCTGTGTGCCCTTTCCACGTTCTCAGTAAATGCCTTCCTTCCTTTTTTTACTTTTTGCTTATCTATTGCACCAGAAAACTCTAACACGTGGGATCTGGACTCTCCCCACATTGACCGGGAAAAAAATCATCTTTCAAAAAAAAACCAAAAACAAAATAAAAAAAAAACTGGTTCCTGGTGCCAGAAAGGTTTGGCATCACTACTGTAGAGTCACTGTGAGAATTCTTATGTCCTAAAATACATGCCCAAGGAAAATTTTACCACCTTGGTACTGAGACAATTACTGATTACTCAAATGCTATAGGGTCCGCTATCAAGCAACCATTACTAGATGAGATTGTTTCTAACACCAATAAGAATATAAGATTATAAATATTGGAAGATAACTATAACTGCCTTAGAACCAGTTGTACACTTGAAAATATTTGCTAACTAAAGGTATTTATTCCTTGTAACAAAATATACTTGTGTATGACTACTTTTTCTTTTATAGTCTCACTGTATTAATAGCTAACAGAAAATAAAATAGTTGCAATTAACTGTATTTCAGTGTTTAATTCATACAATATCAAAAGAATTAGTATATTTAGCTACTAGAGAAAAAAAATCTTGTTAATCATGAGTAGAAGATATTTACAAATTTTCTTTTACAAAGAGGGTAACTGGAGTTTCTGTGAGTCATTATAATTGCCTCATTTTTATCCAAGTGAAAGATGCTTATTTTCTGAATTAGAAATGTATATAGTTGCAATAGATGATAGGTTCCCCAGTGTGCTAGTGTAATCTTGGTTAAACCATGCATTCCTTTAAACATAGAGTGTTTCCTGTATATATCAAAGGAAGTTTGGATGGAGAGAGCAGCATTATTTCCACTACAGGGCTTGGATGCGTTTAGTTTCTCAGCTGGGATTTTATATTGAACTTCATTACTGCTTTTCCCACTAAACTGGAAATTTCATGTAGGGGTGTCGTCTTTATGTTCTCAGTTGCTCTACACATGAATATAAAAGGCACCTAAGGAAAGGCTGTGGAATGACAAGCACTGACTTACTAAACCAATGAGTGAAAAAATTAGAATAAAACATGGAAGTTAAAATTGCCCTCATTCTGTGTCAGGAGAGAGAGTCATTAAAATTCAAATTGCTACCATAAAATTACTTTGACAGAGGCTTTTAAATGACATGATAATTCTCACAGTGCAAGAATCGTTGTGATATGTAGTATTTGACATCAGAATCATGAGTTGTTCATCGATAAATGCAGTTGTAGACTTTTCATTCAGATATAATGATTAAGATGCCACTATATAGAACTTCACAACATATTCCTCAAATTATTTTTACTCCCATAAATAATTCTTATCAATAATCTATTAATAATTCTTTGTGGAGAAATGCGGTTCCCACCACCCAAAGTAAGATTTGCATTATTCACAAAATATTGGTGTTTTGCTGTGTTCTTTGAAAAATAATTTTTGTTTATTATCAGTTAAATTAATTCTCTCAATTTACTTGCTTTTTGAAATATGAAAAGGCACAATAAACTTTTTTAACTCAACTGTGAACACTGTCAGATTGTTAATATATTTTCAAAAATTTAAAAGAAATGATTTTATTTCTCTTAATTAGATCTCAGGCTTATACAAAAGAGTTGCAATATTTCTTTTTTGGTCCTTTTGAAATGATGATATTTTGTTAGTTTTCACTAAGAGTTTACACATGATCTTTAAAAATCTATCCACCAAAAATAACATTTTACTGTAAATTCAGTAATCGAGAAATTTGTCAGAATGTATTATATTGAAATCAATAATATATTTTTACAAAAATATTCTAATGAAAGATTAATGTGAAATTTATTTACATTATACTGAGTAAAGGAAAGCAAATAAAAATTCTAGAAATGAGAGAACACTAGACAACAGTTAAAAATGGGAACTATGTTAATTTGCCATTATGTGTGTGATAATAGATAATTTTAATTAACAAATTATTTCAGTGATGAAATATCAAGCACTAATCTGCCTTTACTTACTGTCTTTCTCTATAGGATAAAAGCCTGAATATCAAGCTGGGCATGTTACCATACACCTATAATCCCAGAAATTGAGGGGTTGAGGCAGGAAAATCACCATGAGTTCAAGACTAGTCTGAAATGCATAGCAATACTTTGTCTCAAAAAGACAAACAAAGAAAAATCATAAACATCTGACTACGCTTTGCAAAGTAGTATGAAATGAATTGGTTCTTAACAGAAATATCAGTGTCTTCAAACTACAAGTAAATGTAACTTTATTACAAAAGTTACATTGTAATAAAAAGTGATAATATTGTGGGGTGTATAAATGAATCCATTTATTATTTTTCCAGTATTAAAATTGTATGATATGAGAACAAAGATTCAAGTCTTAAATTTTGAAATTGGGAAGTTTCAAGTCTACTGAGAAAATGGTAGACCCCTGAGAAAAAGTTACCAACCCGGTCAAGTAGAATGGATTTAATATGAAGATAAGGTTTTATCAGTGTACCACTAAAAGGCAAGTGCTTCTCAAGGAACTGTTAAATAAAACTTAATAAAATATCACAGTCAAGATGACATTTTAGAAGTACAATAATCTATGACTTAGCCACCAAATGTATATATATATATATATATATAGTGATTATTTATGGCATACCACTCTTTCAAATGTGTACATTAACAAAATGTGCCATTTACAATGTTACTAATATTTCTGTTGGCAATATTTTGTTAAATACTTTTTAATCTCTATATGTCAAATTGTATACAGCTAGTTGGCCGCAGGAGTGAGAAAAATTAATTATACATGTAAGTGGAGACAGAAATGTAATTTATAATTAATATTTAATAGTTAAATTCATTTCACTTATTAAGTTATAAATATTGAAATTTTGGAAAATTTAACTAAATGTTTAATAAGACAATTATATTTCATTGTGATAAAAACCTATATTGTACTATAAAACAAGTACTATACTGGGCAAAAGTCAAAACTCATACTTTATTGTTATCCTGAAGTCAAATATAAATGGGTTGATAAAGAAATTAAACATGATGATGTTTATTCAGTCGGTTCTTAAAAAATTCAGAATTTTGAATAAATACTGAAAGCTTAATGTCTTTTTCCAAGGATACATTTTAATGACTTTGTCTTTTTGTCATTAGCCCACAAAACACTTTTATAAAATTTGTGACTATATGTAATTAAATATGTTTTAAAGCACTATAATTCTATCATGTGCTAATAAACACAAAATACTAGCTGACCGATTACATTTAATTCATACATATAAACTTTCTTGATAAATACACAATCGAAAGACATTAATATGCTTGATAAAAATTCAGCCAATTGAGGCCTGTTATTTCATTGTTTCTCTTTTCAGACACAATATCCTGGAGTTGTGGGACTTTAGAATAGAGATGGAATAGTTTAACATGTTTAGTTTCAGCAGAAGGGGACTCACATTAATGCTAATTAAGATTAACCATAAGCACCTTTCACAATGATAAAATGTTATAGTGTATTATTAAGAAAATTGTGTTCTTTTTTTGAAAGGGAATTCTCAATACTACATAAGAATTAGGTCTCAGATACCCTTATGCATTCCTAACAACAAAGCAGAATTCCTTTTTATTCCTTTGTGTGTGTATAGGTATGTAAAAGGTGCATCCATCCATCTATCCCTGCCTGTCTGTCTCTGTCTCTCTGTCTGCTGGTTCTCCTACCTGTCTGTAAGAATTTTAGTTGTCCTCCTGAATAGCTTGTGTATCCCAATATTAGGGAAAATAGGAATTTGTTTAGAAGCTTAATATTATAACCAAAGCCTTGAAGTGGCGGCCAAGCACTTCCTGAAGAAACTAGCACTACAAACTGATAAAGTAACAAAAACTTAGTATTATGGTTGTCTGTCCACTTTTTATGCTTTGATTTTGTAACTTGAACAACTACTTCTAAAATAACACTATGTAATTTATCAACTAGTGATTTCTTTCTTTTCTTTTCTTTTTTTTTGAAATTCTGTATTTTTTGTACCCTTTTTTCTGTTTTGCTTTTCTTCTTTAAATAAAAAAGAAAAGCTGGGGGTTTAACTCAGTAGCTTAAGCCCCTGACTGGCCAGTACAAGGTTGTGAATTTGATCCCTAGTACAAAAAAAGTGGGGGGAAAAAAAAGAAAGAAAGAGAGAGAGAGAGAGAGAGAGAGAGAGAGAGAGAGAGAGAGAGAGAAAGAAAGAAAGAGAAAGAAAGAGAAAGAAAGAAAGAAAGAAAGAAAGAAAGAAAGAAAGAAAGAAAGAAAGAAAGAAAGAAGAAAAGGTCAAACACTGGAGAAAAAATGCCATATGCTGGCTTGGAAAACAGGGCATGATTTGGCATAGGCAAAGTTATTAGTCTAGGAAATAAGCAAAGACCAAATCATGCTAAGTCGTGCTAAGTCATTGGATTTTGTGGAACTCAGCAGCAGATCTATGGGGCTTGCTGCTGTTTTGCTGAGTGGCCTTGTGTGCATGGAGGGGAAAGAGTCTTGTTTGTTTCATCCAAATGTGTAAAGTAATTTTCACAGAAAAGAGGACAAACGGAAAAAGAAAATTGTAAAACAATGACTAACTATATCTACTTTACACACAGGCAATAACTATGTTGTTTTGAGACATATATACTTTACCCAATTGACTAAATGTTAGACTATTAGAAAAATTATAGAGCTATTTGAAATGGGTGATCAGCTATCATTTATTAGACTGTGATAGGGTGTATATGTTTAAAAGGAAATTTAGAATCAACACTACAATTATTTCTATTCAGCTTTTAGAAGTCAGTTTCATCTTTTACTCTGATAAAAATAACAATGTGAGAAATATAAAGAATGAAGACATTTAAATGATGTTATCAGAGGAAAATAGTTTCCTGCTGATAACTTAGTGTCATGACAAAATTCAAACTATAATAATGCATGAAATATGGATCTCCAATCTTGATGACTGTAGTGTCATGATTAAGAGCTATAGTATTGATTTGAAAAATTTGGTTTAATGAATGTCTGTAAATAACAGCATTGTTATTTACACATACTTGGAGATTTACTTTTTATTTTCATTTTTCTTACTTTGAGAAAATTATCATGGGCTTTCATGTGACTATATATGTAAATTTGTTTGTGTTTGTGTAAAGTGCTCATATTAATATCTTCAATATTTTTTCATTTCAAAACAATACTAATATTTATTATAATTTTAGTCATTCTAATCCTTGTAAAATCCTGACAAATGTGCTCATAACTTTCAAAGAATAATGTCTGTCATACAGCTGTATTTTTCATTCACATATCTCTTCACTTCATGTAAACATTTTTCTACACTTAGAATCCCTGTTTGCAATTATTCAGGGTTATTCTACCTCCTTTTTGGTATGTAATTTATTGCTTCTTTACTTTTTTGTGATTTCTATAGTTTCTAATACATATCTTCAACTAGTATGAACCCATCTTCAAATAATGCCACCTCACATCAGGTACAGTGCATGTGTTTTCTAGGGGAGTATTTACAATTCCTTCCTCTCAGCCTCTCAACCTGTATGATATTTTATTCATTTTTTTCATTTATCTAGCAGCTATTTGCACTGAATGTATTCTTGTCATTATTAATTTTTAAGGTATCTGCAGTTCACCAAACAATAATAGAACAAAATATTTTATTTTGTCTATGTTTATTCCTTCTGTGATGTCCTTCCTCGCTCTGTGTAGAACTCCATTTCCCACACTATATTATGATTATCCTGCAGGTTTTTTTACCATTACTTACAGTGCAGGGCTGTAGGCAATACATTTCCACCATTTTTCTTTCCCTGGAAAGCCACTCTATCTCCTCTTTCAAAAGATTATTTTTCTGAATATAGAGTATCAGATGCTTTTCATTTGTACTCTTTCAACATTTTAATTATTTTTTCTGCTTTCTTGTCTGGGAGATTTATGATGAGAAATGTACTATAAAGTTTACTTATCCATGTGTTTCATAGACAATGCATTGTTTTCTTCAAAATTTTTGTTTTTAGTTCCAGGCAGTTTAAACATAATATATCTAGATGTTATTTATTATTTTGCTGTTTCTGGTTATTTAAATTATTTTTAATTAACTTCTCCATCAATTAATTTTCTTACTGTTACCCTTTCTTTGAGGTTCCTACATCTGTAGTCTGATTTATATCTTTAATGGAGAAGTTGTTGGTATTTCTGCTGATAATAGTTTTTTCTGTTTTGGTTTTTCTTATTGTACAACAATTATACCTATATAGCACACTTTCTAATAACTTATGTTTTTTGGGTGCTCTGTTCTGGTTTTATTTTATGTATCTTTTCTTTTAATTTTAATACAGGAATTTTTATTGACTTATTTTCAAGATCAGTCTATCAGTAAGAATATCTATGATCTTATGGAAATAGATTTCAATATATGTTATTGACTTTTTATTTCTCATATTTTCATTTGTTATTTTCATATATTTTTCATTTGGTTTATAACACCTATGTTTCCATGTTATCTGTTTTTTCCTTAGCATCCCTAATATGTTTGATCTTTTAGTGATACATATGTGAAGTAATGCATTTTTTAAAAAACTAGCTAATCAACTATTATATATATATATATGTATATATATATACATATATATATATTATAGTAGAATATATACATATATGCACTTCAAATAATCAAGTTGTATATATCAATCATTTCAAAATAAAAGGTTCACTTGGAGAATATTCTGTTTCATCATTCCAACACTGTGTCATATATGAGATTGGCTGTGATAATTTGCCTTTCTTTTAAGGTTTTATTTTGTTTTGTGACTTAAAGCCTTTTGTATCTCAGGCTGTCCTGTGAACGCATTAAGTAGGCCATGCCGGTCTCTGTGTCATGGTGATTTTTGTGCCTTAAGTACTGGGATCACAGGCGCACACCACCACTCCTGGGGTCTACACATTGTTTTCTTGTTGTTTTGTTTTGCTTTTCCTTGCGCATACTTTGTAGATTCATTTTGTTTTCCCTGTAACCTCAATGAGTCTAAGAAAAATAATTTGTTTTCTGTTGGTCCACATTTTCTAGTTTCAAGTATATAAATGATAACTTCTAAACTTTTCTTCTGTCTGACCTATCTTTGAATATTCATGCAATTTAGTAAATGATAATTAATTCAATGCATACAATATAAATAGATTTACTTATGTTTTATCATAAAATCAAATATGTATTTTAATTTAAAAACTTGTAAGGTAAATTTAGTGTTATTTACTTACATTTTCACCATACTTTCTCTTGAAATACCAGAACAAGGTATATATCATCAGTTAATGTATAGCTTTATCAATTTATACAAGTTAAATATTCCTTTGTTTTTGGTGTTACACATGGTGGATTTCATGCTCACTGGCTTCATATTTTACCTATTTACACACATACACCATTCCCTTTATATTGTTAAAATTTCAGCTTCACAGAGAAACTCAAAGACAGTGCAGAGAGGTGCTGTATGTTCCTTGTTCCTACACACTTACAGCTCTGATGAACACTTGCTTTTTTTCATATCTTGAATTATTCTCTTATGAATAATGCTGTACTGACCTTAACAGTGCAGATATTTTTGAGATACTAATTTTGCTTCTTTCAAGATATATACAGACGTGGAATTATTGAATCATACTGTAGTTTTTTTCTTAAGTTTGGAAGAAACTTCCTGTGCTTTTCCATTAAGGATGTAAACTTCACTGTCATTTGGTATCTCATTCAATTCAGACTAAGTACTTTCTAGGTGCACTACCTCAAAAGATATCTTGGACCAGATTCAGTATGTTCTGCCTAAAATTTCTGTGTTGCTTTTGTTTTCTCCTATAATTTCTCAGATTAAAATCAGGATAGTCTTTAAAGATATAAGTATCTTTATCTTCTTTTCATTTTGTATTGACATTTTAATTATTTCTATTATTAGATTTATTCATACAGTTTAGATATACATATTGATTATATTTCCCACAGAGAATGTATACCTATGTATGATATATCTTGGTACTTTTTTGTTATTGTTCCATATACTTGTAAGTGTCTGATATTGTTTTCTCTCTGCAGGTAAACTGATTAAGATTTTCAGTACTTAAACAAACTTGGAGGTTCAAATATTACCAAGATGTGTTGTCTAGTTTTTCTGTTGTTTTCTTTCTTAGTGACTCTGTTGCTTTAATCATTAACAGTGGTATAATTGATATTTTTCTCTAGAAAAATTTGTCATTCATTATAAAATTCTTCATCTAATAATTCAGCCTTAAAATTTGTATTCTATAACATTTTCCTTAGTAGTTTGTTAATTTGGCTTTACATTTTATGTATATAACAATAGCCTTAATAGTTTCCACTTGACTACTATATTTTTTTGAATTTCATGGGTTTTTCTGTGATTCTATTTTTTTATTTGTTCACTTTTTCCAACACATATTCAGCTTTGTAGGTAAAGTTATTAAACTTGAGAACACTATCATGAGTTCTAAGGAATCATGGTTTCCTCTTTGTCATCTACATTAATTACTACTTCAAATATATCTTGATTTTTATTTAACACAAAATTTTTCTCTACCAAAGTATTGTGATATTTAATTTAAATATATATATATATATATATATATATATATATATATATATTTTTTTTCCTAAATAGCTGATTAAAATTTCTTGAAAAAAGTTTTGGAATCAACTTTCCCACCAGTTATATAGCCCTGGTGTACAACAGAAAATAATCAGAAATTCTTTTTCTATAGTTGGTTTTCAATGTTTGGTATTAGAAGTGTGGCAAGTGGGAGTCAATAGGAGAGAGAAATTTATGAGCAGATTTTATATAGGTTTACCAAGATCCATGGCTTAAATGGGTAAAAACATTGCTTTGTTATTTTATCCATTCATAATCTAAAGGTGTATCTTTTAATTGGGGTTAGAGTTGTGGTATATTCACAGACAGATAAGTAATAATTTACCTTGTACTATATGCCTGTTCCATTTAAGTTCATAGTTCCCCTAGGTTTCTATTTGGAAATGTATTTCTTCTTTTTTATTCCATTTATTCTGAGCTCTGTATCTATTCATCTGCTTCAGTAGTTAGTCTGGTCCTGTCTTGAACTCATATTCCAAAAATTTTATGATATATCTTGTCTATTCATGTTTTTTTTTAAAGAGAATAAGTAAAAGTAACAGAAAACAAAGTTTCAGAACAGTTTAGTAGGTTAATACATTGCATATTATTACTATTTTCCTTTCATTTAATTAAGATCAGAAGACAAAAAAAACCTAGAAATAGTTTTTGTATGGAACTGTAATTCAGTGTGATCACTCACTTTCCTCTGAGTTTCGTAGCCTGTTATGGCTTACAGGTTTAATTATTCAGTACAACTGCCATATTGGCCTTGGCATCCACATAACATAACATAACATAACATAACATAACATAACATAACATAACATAATATAGCATAACATAACATAATATTTCTTTCTTCATCCATTGTTGATTTTGCGTCATTACCTAATGAGAAAAAATGAATGTTAATATAAAATATTATATTTTTCCTTAGGCATTTATAAAATAATCAGTCTGTTTTTAGTACAGTACATTTGATTTCAAATATAGTCTAAGTTTAGCAAAACAAAGAAGACTAAAGAGTCAATAGTTTCATGTGAATAATGTTATTCTCTTATCTTCCCTATTTATGATTGACTTTATATAGTGAAAAGTGATCTTTCCAGCTCCCAAAAGGTAAGAGGATCTATCAGTATATGACTTTTCTCAAGTTTCACAGCTAGGAAATACAGAGTCAGAGGAAAAAAAAAATTCATGCATTGTTTTCTTGAAAGTAAATTTCTACCTGTATTTTCAGATAATTACTCAGCAAACAGGCACGTTTCTACACAGAAATTAGGTGTCTAGGAGTTCCTGAGACACTTAAAAACTCAAAAATAGGATTCAGGAAAGATTGAGCACATATCACTCTCTCAAATTTCGATAAACATATGTATGTTGAAGCATCAAAGGACTGGATATTTTGTGAAATCTGAAGAAGCAATTGAGTAGAATTGAAATCAAAACCCAGTCAAAGAAATCTCAATCCTGGATTTTTATAAAGTGATATTTATGCAAGCTAGGAGGGAAGAAAAAGAAATCATTTGAGCGACTTGGCCAGCCCCTTTACTCTGTTTCATGACATAAGTGAGGCTGCCTATCTCTGCACCACATTAGCATACATGAAAACCTGCGTGAGTACTTGCGGGCTGGGGAAGGCCTGCTGCCTAAGTGCATCAACACAATGGCTGAAAAAGTCTACTCGGTTCTCATGCTCCCTATGTTAAGCTTTTCCTTATAAATATGAATGGACAGGCAAGAATCCTAGGTATTTCAGTGAAATAGAAGCACCACTTTAAACACAAAACAACCCCAGGAAAACGTTCAGCATCAATTTCATGGGGAACCAAATCAAGAACTAGAAAGGCTTTTGGGAAAGAAATTGTCATTAGTACCTCAGAGAGATTAAAGAAGATGCTAAATACATCCAAATGGGAAAAGGCTATTAAGAAAATGATGAATGAGAGGCTATGAAAGAGATTTTAGATATTGAAAATATGACTTCTTAAATAAAATATTTAATATAAGGGCCAGAAGAAAAAATTGGGGACATGTCCCAAATGTGGGAGACACAAAAGAAATAGAGATGAGAAATGTGAAGGAAACACTGAGCGGCACGAGTCATTAATTTAGGAAGTTTGAAATTCATCTATGAGGAATTTAAGGAAAGAGAGAAGAAAAAATGGAAAGAATTTCATCAACAACATGATAAAAGCAAATTTCCCAGAGGTGAGATACCCATCTTGAAATCATAAGTGCTCTGGGAGTACAGCCTCACAGGGGCGATCAGAAAAATATATACGGAGAAAAACAAAGCCCTCCACATTGAGAAAGCCATCAAAATTTTAGAATTATAAAAATATCCTAAAGGTTTTTATTTCATTAATTTGTTCACCCATTATCAATGACGAAAGCAAAGTAGGTCTGAGTCTGCAAGCAGAAAAATGTACTGCTGTTAAAATTTTACTCTACTTTAATGACAAGGAAATGCATACAAAAATTTATTACAATGGTGTTAATTTTCTTGGGCTTCCACAGCAGAATACAACAGATTGAGTGGAATAAATAATAGAAATTCATTTTCTTGTATTCTGTAGGTTGAGAAATCTGCGATCAACCTGTTGGTTAGTTTTTAGTTGTCTGTGGCTCTCAGGGGCATTGCCACCTACCCACGTGTTTCTAATTTCTTCTTCCAAGGGCACCAGTTCTATTGGATTAGGGCTACATCTTTACATTTAAACTCAGTAAACTTCTGAAAGCCATTGCCTCTAAATAGAGATATATTGAGAGTTAGGGCCTGGAGATGAGAGGACACAGTTCAATTCAAATAACAGTGTTAGATACATTAAAGCAAAACATAGCACTGACACTGGTGGGAGAAGTGTGGTAGCAAACATTTGACATAGGGTCAGAATGGAAGCTGCCTGAGCTGGCTGATTGTATGCACCATCTTCCACAGGGTTCCCAGATATTTGATCAACCATGAAGGTAGATGTTTTAGTGTGGGTGTTTTTTGTTTTGTTTTGTTTTGGGTACTGGGGATCTAACTCACTACCTTGGTCTTTCCTGGCACTTATGCCATGAAGCGAAATCCTCTGCCCTAGTGTGGGTGTTTCTGTATGAGTTTAATGTTTAAATTCATTGACTGAATAAAGCCAATTGCTCTCCTTCAGTATAGGTGAGCTTCATCCAAACAGTGGGCAGTAGAAGAGAACCAAAAACCTCAGGAGAAAAGACCTTCAGAGAATGATGCAGTTGTTGATTAAGTTATGTTTTTTTCACCATTGGAATCAAACTGACTCATTATATTTACCTGGGTCTCGAGCCTGCCAACCTTAACACTGGAGATACCACCAGTTCTGGGGATTCAGGTTACCAACCCACCTTTCAGTTTGAAACCTTGCAGCCTCCAGAATTGCATGTGCCAAATAAATGCTGTCTCCATCTCTGGCTCTCTCTGGCTCTTCTTTCTGTCTCAGTCTGTATTTCACTCTGTCTCTCTCTGTCTCCCCTTCTCTCTCTTCTCTCACATTGCTTCTGTTTCTCCAGGAAAAAGCAGTATCTGGGTGGAAGTAACAGTGAAATATGACAGAGAAAATATAAGGGGCAGTGTAATCCCCCAGGAATAAACTGTGAGTTGTCCAGGCAGAACTGAACTTAGCTGTTGGAGGCAGAGGAATGCAGTCAGAGAGTCTGAAACAGACAGAGTGGTAGATATACTGATGGGCATGTGTCCTGGCATAACATGAAGAGATTAGTAGGCCAGGATGAGTTTTAATTTTATTTGTCATGTGGTAGATGAATAATTTAGAGCTTAGACTAGAAAGTTTTATCATGTCTGCTCTGCTCATCCATAGTTCACCATTAGTTGGTTTGTGAACAGCAAATTTTGTAGATGCAAGTTAAAATAAAAGATCTGTCAGAAAATCATTTTAATAATTCATATGAAAAAGTAAGTTGTGTGATGCAAAGGTAACACAAGGTATGGAAAATTAAAAGAATTCTAATAAGTGACTTCCGAGTGATTCGAGACACTTGAACTTACAGAATATAAAAAATAGCTATAAAAAAGAACAACAAAGACATAAAGAGAATTGTGTAAAGTAGAAAATGAGCCTGACTGTGTCAATCCTCCATCATTACTATACAAATGAGAGACTAGGAAAATCATATTGAGCCTTACAATGACACAAAAATGTCAGTCTCTAGCTGATGATGGTACTCAGTGAAAAAGAAAAAAATTTCCTCCTCTCCTTTCCTCTCTCTTTTCCATTTTCTCTCCTTCTCTCTTCCTCTCTTTCATTTTTCTGACTTTCTAATGTTCAGATAGAAAACAGTGATTCTCACAAAACACTTATTTAAACAATAATGGAGCTGACTCCCTTCATCTTTCATGAACACATTAGTAGCATAGGAAAAAGCAAATTATTTTCAGAATTTTTTCCTCACTTGTATGAAAAACAGGTTGAGCTGGTTTGCTGTGGACTTATACATGTTACACACATTTATGCAGCTTCCAGTCACCATGGCCTCTCTCATTTTTATTATTCGTTACAGTTTAAGTGCATTTGATCTTAATGATAGCTAACAAAAAACATTTTCTTATTTAAATCATAGTAGAGAGCTTCCGTGATACTACGTATGATCTCACAAATTTTCCCAGTGATCTTTCAATGAACAGTTTTTAAATTAGGCCAGAGAGTATATTTGCCTTACTCTGTTGATTTGAACAATTGTATTTGCCTTTGCCACTGCATCTTAGTTCCAGGATCAGGGCATTTCATCCACCAGGACTGTGGCCTGCTGATGTTTTTCCTGCATACATCAGGTTCCTAAATGGAAAACCATAGGCAAAAAGAAGACAATTCCTCCTTGAGTGACCAAAGAATTAGATGACAACAGTGTTTACATGAAATCTGGAAGATAGTGACATGGGAAAATAACACTCAACATGTCAGATGTTAGATATGCAGAATATATGGTCTCACAGCATTGAGGAATGAAGTCAATAACCAAAATGGAAGTTAGGTGTATTCTATTGGAAATGAAGAGACTAATAACATCTCCTGGATCTCCAGGAAGTGTCCTGAATGAGTGATAACCAAGGCTCCTTGTCAGGAGTGATTTATGTGGCAAAAGCACAAAATGGTTGCAATGTAGGTCAAACTACAGACTATAGGATTACACGTATAGTTGTTTAGCTATTATTGAACCATAGGGAAACAAGTCACATAGCAAAGGTATATGGAACAAATAAAGATATTTTTGTGAAAGTATGGTTCCAGATGTTTTGGTCATTCATCTATGTGTCTGATGCTTCTCTGGGACTACCAGACCAGGTGGTACAAATACAGCATAATTTTTCATTGCTGTTTATCACTAGGTGGGTGTGCAAGCCCAGATATTGAAATCTGACTCTCTTGAGATTCACCTCCCACCACAATTCTCAAGTCTTCATGTTTTATGCTGACTTCCTCCAAGGCCCAAATCCTCTCTGATGGAATATTAATTTCTTTCTAACTTAACTGTCTATAATAAAGATACACTTGATAAATAGGATAATAAGTTTGGATTCCAAGATTGAGAATGTATCAGAGTCCAGTTTTGGACAGTTAAGGAGATTAGATTGACAAGCTATATAATTTTAGAATTAAAAAATTAAAACAGTATATCTGTGATGCCTTGCAGAACTAGGGGAAAAGCATCATGCAGTTAATTTCAAGCTCAAATTTAGAGGAAAAGTCTTAGCAAAACAAAAAATCTCAATGATACACAAATGTGGTTGGTTTGAAAAGTACTAGTAAAAGTTATCACATTATCAGAACTATCTGTTACATAGGGTCTATTTTACAAGGAAACTACTGAGAAAATTACTTAAGTAATATATGGGGGCTATTTTATAGAAAAACTACTGAGAAAGGAAATGAAATGATAGGAGAAAATCTTTGTGTTTAAGAAAAAGAACATTATGTCAGGATAAAAATATGGAGCAGAAAGAGTCCCAAAAAATATTTCCCAGCAACAGGATGAAGACGAAAAGGATATTTCTTTACCTTAGTGGAGTTCGAACACATGCATAATTTGATGAAGATGTATTTTCAACTTCTAAGAAAAATTTAAGTACAAATTAAGTACAAATATATACAAATTTAAGTACAAATTAAGCACAAATATATCTAAAGTCTCTAAAAATTCCATGATCCCTTACATTAAAAAAATATTCAATATCTACATAAGCACTAATCTTGCTGAGGCATAAATATTTAATGTCATGATTGTAAGCTGTGATTTATAATATTCAGAGCTGTTTTGGAGGCCCTGCATGGTAATCAATGACTCGCTTTTGAATCAAATGCTGAGATTTTAATATTACTTAAGCAGCCACTTAAACACTATATGAGATATTGTAGTTTAGCTATTTGTCTATTAGAAGTATCAAGAAAACATTAAATACAATATTAAAATTGTTATGATGCTAAGGATGATGGATTTATTTATATTATTGTTCATACTAAAGAAAAATAGCTACAAAAATTTTAAAAAGAGAAACATATTTTTAATTTGCTCTTAAGATTCAGCCTTTCAATTTTCTCTCTCATATGTGTTCCAAGATACAGTTTCCTGCATATCTTCCAGGTAAATTCTTGATCTTTTTTTTTTCCTTGGGTTCAGCTATTCTGGTGTTACTCTCTGTGTGTGTTTGTTTGTGTGTGTGTGAGTGTGTGTGTATTTCTTGGCTGGAATGTAAGTTCAAAATTAGCTATACACATTTATACAAAATCTTGGCTTCTATCAGTAGCCTTCGTTCAGATGTCTTCTCCCAGAATTTTGGATCTTACTCTTTCAGAAGCTACTCTGACATCTTATCTCTTTCACTATAGTTGCAGTAGTTCCCTTATCTTTATTGGTTGCATGCTCATAATTTACAACCAGTTCTTCAATCATTTTTCTTGAGTGATTAATCTGTTTTCTGTTGGAACTTAAATTAATAATAATAATAAAATGAATTTTCTAAATTCATCTTTGAAAAAAGGAGATGAATTTTGACATACAAGAAACAAGAAGCTGTTCAAATATTATGATATATGTTTAGTTATCCTATAAAACAAATAAGCCATTGTAATTGGAAGAATGAATTTTAAATTATTTCAATTATACAGTTATTGTATAATATAATTCTTCTTTAGGTTAATATCTTTACTTTAAGTCTTTTGTATAAAATATGTTTAAAAATAATTTCAATATTATTTAGAAAAAAACTCATTTCATGGAAAACTGAATGGATTTTATATTCAAGTAGTCACAAGGAACAGTTTAAACTCTTCAGTGTTGTAAATGATTAGAAGATAAATGAAAACTCAAATTTTTTGAGTCTGAGACTATTCATTAAAATATTGACAGGTAATGTTTATAGAATTATTTTTCTAATATATCTCTTCAATAATTAACTAACAGTTACCAGTATTGTATGAGATATTTAAATGTATTTTGTGACAAGTACACAGATTAAGTTATTTGGTATTATATTGGAGCTAGTAAAATTTTATCACTGATTAATTTTGTCATGAAGTCATAAAAACCTAAACTGTTATTTAAAATCATGTGGATATCATCCTGAAAACAATGCTTTTACCCAGTTGTAAAAATAACTGCACACTTTACAAAAATGGTATCTCATTTAGGGACAGTGCTGCTGGAAAGAGGAGTGAGGGTCCACAATCCTTCCTTTCTTTATTGCCCCAGGACAACACCACTGGTGAGATTAGTGACAATGCTGCAATTGTTAAGGAACAATAACTATCACCATAGTCTAGTACCAGAGGAATGGGCCATAATTCAAATAGATAGCAACTCCTAAATCTTAATACATTGGGAAGGTAGGTTGTTGAGACAGACATAGAGACCAAGAACCACATACATCTAAAAGACACCTGAAGGAGCAGACAACTCTTAGGAAATCCTCGATGCAAGTGATAAGGCTGTCTAAGAAATTTACCAAGCATGCACACAGAAAACAAAATAAAATTGAAAACAGAAAACAACAAAATGAAGAAGCTAAATGAAATCCCAAATGATGAGCCCACCCCAGAAAAGTCTACAACACAGAGAGAGAAAATTGGAAGCCAAAAAATGGAACTCTCTGAAATGATAGCAGCAGAAGAATAAAAAAAGGAAGAGGCCATAGAAAAAAAATAAATTCTAAGGTGCAAAAAGAAATGATAACCAAAATGAAAGGCATTAAAGCAGACACAGATAAACAAACAGAAGAGCTCAGTGAAGTGATGGAAACCATGAATGCCAAATATACACAAGAAATGGAATTAATGAAACAAATCCAAATAGAAATTCAGGAGATTAGAAACTCCATTGAAAGTATCTGCAGCAGATTGAGTAAAGGGAAGGTTATAAATAGTAAGTGCAGAAAACAGGAATAAGACTGGCAACCAGGTAATGGAATATACCACAAAACAACCACAACAACAACCCCAATAGACCACAAAATATCGACTCAACAGCTACAAGATGAAGCAAAGAAGAACAATGTAAGTTGACTAGAATCAATGAGAAAGATGGAGACAGTGCAAAAGTCATTAAAAGCATCATCACATTAATAATGGTAGAAAACTTCCCAGACATGGATAAAGAACTTGACATACAAATAAATGAAGCATGTACTCCAAATAGCCATTATTACAACAAATCTAAGCCAAAGCCTGTAAGAATGAAGATCCCAGAAATTCAGCACAAGAATAACATTAAAATCAGTCAGAAAAAAAATATTAACTGAAAAGAAATCCCATCAGAATCACAGCAGAGTTCTCAGTACAGAGTCTAAAATTAAGGAGAATTTGGAGTCAGGTATTTCAAGCCCTGAGAAAAAAACAGTATGCAACCCAGATTGCTGTACTCTGCAAAACTATCTTTCAAAACTGATGGAGAAATAAGGTACTTTTGATTCAGGGGTACAGTGCTGCCAGCTATGTGAGTCTTGGAGGAGCCCAGTCCTACTTAACCTGTCCAGCTCCATAATATCGGGATGCATTCTGGCTGGTAAAATGGGTCAGAAGATCCATGCTTTGTCCAGCCTAGAGTTCCAGCACAATCCATTGGGGAGCACCCAGCCAGCTGTACTAGTCCCAGAGTTACTGAGCCCTACACAGCCCAGTCTAGAACCCCAAAACCATCCACTTGGGAAGCATCCCAACTAGCCAAAAAGTTTCCTGAGATTATGAGCTCCACCCAGACCAGAAAAAGGTGCCAGCACCATACTTCAGTGGTGTGCCCCAGCTACCTGCACAGGTCCCAGAGGAGCCAAGTCCTGCCCAGCCCAGCACAATGCCCCAATGTCATCCAATGAGGCAAATTCTCTGGTGAACTTCTTAGGACTGAGTGGAGCCAACCCCTCTGCCCAGTGCAGTGAATAGGCACCCTCTGTTGAGCACCCCAAGGAGAAGTATGGTCTGAGAGAAACACACCTGGATACTTTTTGCTATCTGGGAGGAGCTCCAGTGAGTTGAGGGGTGGCATGAGTCCCACCCATCATTTTTCTATCACCCTGGGAACTTCAGTTCTGAGGAACTGGCCCACAACATGGGATAGTAAGTCAGCATGGGAATCATCTTGGATTTAACCAGCTTTTCTGGAGAAACTTAGCAAAGTGACAAAATGAAATAGCAAAATACGGGCTCAGATCTCCAATCCACCAGAACGAGCCCATGAGACATTTCAGAAATTGCACAACTGAAATTTCTGAAATCAAAGCAACTGAAGTAAAAGAACAACTTCATGAAGCGGTAGAGGAAATTAGATTAGAAATCATTCAAATAAAAAATAAATGACAAGCTTAATGAAAGAAATATGGAGCATATATATCTAAAGAATATATAAATAAAAAATAGAGAAACCTAAGAAAGTTATGGAAAGCTTGAATGAAAAATATACAAAAGAATTAGAATGTATGAAACAGCTTCAAAGAGATATTTGGGAAATTAAAAATTCCACTGAAAGCTGGAAAAACCACTTGAGCAAAGCTGAAGATAGACTCTCAGACCTTGAAGACAGAATAGAAGCTAATTGTCACAAAAAGAAAGATCTCTTAAAAATAACAAGGAGCCAGGAAATAAAAATCCAACAGCTACAAGATGATACAAAGAAAAACAATATAATAATGACAAGTATAAAAGAAAAAGCAGGGGTCAACACAAACGACCTAAGAATACTGTTTATAGAAATAATAGCTAAAAATTTTTCCAACCATGGGAAAAGAATCAGACATACAGATAAATGAAACATATAAAACTCCAATTAGCCATAACCAAAATAAATCTATACTGAGACATATAATAATTATGATCCCAGAAATTCAGCACAAGAATGAAATACTAAAACCTGTCAGAGAAAAGAAACAAAACAACTATAAAGGAAAGCCCATAAGGATCATGGCAGATTTCTCAACACAAACCATCAAGTTAAAAAGAGCTTAAAGTAAAGTATTTCAAGTCCTGAAAGAAAACAACTTCCAACCCAGATTAATGTAACTTGCAAAACTATCTTTCAAAATCAGTGGAGAAATAAGATAATTTATGACAAAGAACAACCAATGACTACCAAACCAATACTATAGAGACTACTGAAAGATGATCTAGAAAGAGATAAGGATGACCACAATTCAAAGAACAACAACAGAAAGAAACCAAGCAGGGCAAGCATTTAAACAGAAAGACAAAGAATAGAACCAAAAACAGCCAGATAATATGGCAAAGATAAGTCAATACATATTAATTATAACCATGAATGTAAATAGTCTCAATTCACCAATCAAAAGAAACAGACTGGCAAAGAAGATTAAGAAACAAAATCCAACAATAGACAGGAAGAAGACAAGATGGCTGATCAGTGAGCAACAAAATACAAAGCCTCCCAGGAGAAACAATTCATATGCCAGAATAAAACACCCTGGAGAGACCCAGACAGAGGGAGATGGATCCTCTTGACACAGGAAGAAATTAAAACACAAAAAAGCTCATCAAATACTTTGGGACTACAACTGAAACAGCTAAAAACTACAGGACACAGTGTTTTCATGATGACCTGCCAAGTTTGCACCAGCTTGAATCCATGCCAGCAGGCAGAGCTGCCCAAACTCGTTCCTGCCACCACTCACAGGAGGCACAGCGGCACTGGGGTCAGGGGTTGGTGGGCCCAACAGTTAGCAGAGCCAGTGGGGAGACCTTCATTGGTCCGCAGTCAGTGCTGGGGGTGGCCCCCAATCATGGGAAGAGTGCGGGCAGGTGGGTGACATGTTGTAGTTGGGCGGGAGAGCCTGAACTGGGAATGATAGTGACTTTGGTTGGTTGCTCCCTCCCCAGGGCAGATTTGTGCAATTTGCTTGGACTGGGTCATGCCCTTGGCCAGGACCCAATGAGCCATCCCAAATCAATTCCCTGTGCCTAGCACACACTAACTGGGTGAAGGCACCTGAAGTTTGGCTGGCGTGGTGGGGAGGGGCAGGCAAATACACCTCAGTGATAAGAGCAGGCAGGAGAGGGGCAGAGGTCCCTTGCCAGTTTGCTTTGGAGAAAACATGGCCAACAGGGAAGGGGGCTGGAACCTGCACGGTAACCTGTGTGAAGGAAGCCAGGGCCATGACAGGAGAGAGAGACAGGAGGAGGCCCCCAGCCCTGTACCCTAAGAGCCCTGATCCAGGAGAAGGAAAAACAAGGCAGACTTAGGGCGGCAAACACACATCAGACATGGGTTCAATGGACATTAAGAGATATCATCGGGACCTTGTAGGTGAGCTCAAAACTGAAATATTAAATCAGGTAAAGCAGGATATGCATAGAGTAATAAAAGAAATGCTCTCAGGAAGCATCTCTCAATATGCTACAGATAGAAGCAGGGAGGAACACAAAAAAAGGAGAGAAACATTTGATAAAGAATATAAAGAAAAATAGAATACATGAAGCAGACTCAAAGAGACTATCAGGAAATTAAAAACTCCATTGAAAGCTGGCAAAACTCCTTAAAAGAAACTAAGGATAGACTATCAAAACTTGAAGACAAGTTGGCAGTGTGTGATGATGAAAGGAAAGATCTCTTAAAAATAACAAGGAAACAAGCAGTAACAATACAAAAGCTAGAAGATGACAAGAGAATCTACAATTTAAGAATAAGAAACGTGAACGAAGAAGCAGGAATACATACAGGCGAATTACAAAGGCTATTCACGGAAATAATTAAGGAAAACTTCCCAAGTGTGGGAAAAGAAAATGACATTCAGTTGTGTGAGGCATACAGAACTCCAGCCACCTACAACCAAAACAGATCTACACCCAGACATATAATAATCAAGATACCAGAAGTGCAATATAAAAGCAGAATATTAAAAGCCATCAGAGAAAAGAAACAGATTACCTATAAAGGTAAGCCCATCAGGATCATGGCTGACTTCTCAACTCAGACCATCAGATCAAGAAGAGCTTGGAGTAAAGTCTTCCAAGTCCTGAAGGAAGGTGGCCTCCAGCCCAGATTGATGTACTCAATCAAAACTGCAAAACTGTCACTAGAAATTAATGGAGAAACAAGATGCTCCCATGACAAAGAGGAACTGGGCAAGTTTGTGACCACTAATCCTGCAGAGAATGCTGAAGGACATTCTAGAGAGAGAGAAAAAAAATACCAGGATTTTAGAAACAGTGGCAGAAAGGCCTCAATGAGTGGGGCAGGCAGTAGAATGAAGGAGAAAACTAAATTAAGGCAGAAAAATAGCATAGCAGAAATTAGGCAGAGAAGGATGGCTAGAATCTCTAACATAGATGGCCTTGATACGCTATATTGTTAATAGTGCACCAGGATTTAAAATCCACATTACTCACACTACTCTGCTTAGATGTATTATATTCTGTTCCAGTCATTCTACCTGTACTAGATTTGAGGGCACAGACAGTAATTCCAAAAATAACAGGATATAGTACGGTAATCATCCTTAATTTCCTATTAACTTAATCTAAAGCTCTGTAAAACCTACACTATTTTACCATGACTAATAGTAATTGAATCTGGTTTGTTAGATCGCTGTTTTGTATTGATAGATTTTATTCAAAGCTGTTATGATTGATAGTATCAAGTCTGAGGGAATAGGCAACTGCACTTAAGATGACAAGAGTCACTAGGATACCCACTCTGGTTTGATTATTAACTGCCTTTGATGTTTTACATTGCCCACAATGTTTTGTTTTTACTAATATTGTTATGTACTGCTATATTCAATTATACTGCTATATCTAAATATGCCTGATGATATAGACAATTCTATCAAAGATAACAAGAAACAGCACAGTACCATTGTAGATTACCTTGTACTGTGGTTTTATATAACTTTTTGATTTCATGTTCTTATAGGAATTTGTTTTGTTTTGTCTTGCTAAGTTTTGTTTTTCCCTCTAATAACGAAAGGATAGAAATGTATGTAAAGACTCATGCATGCGTAGCTGTCTACACTCTCACTCTTTGAATATCTACTTTGTATGCTTTAATTTTGTAACTTCAGCAACTATTTCTAAGAGGACATTATGTAATTTATCAACTAGTGATTTCTTACTGTTTACCTTTTTTTTAATTCTGAATCATTTCTACCTTTTTCTTGTTTTTTTTTCCTTAAATAAAATTTAAAAAACTGAAAAAAAAATCCAATAGTATACTTTAAGCAAGAAACACATTTAACTTAAAAGGAAATTCATAAATTGAAAACAATATTCCATATAACAGGCCCCAGAAAAAAAGCAGGAGTAATTATTTATTTCCAGATATTGAGTACTTCAAGCCAAAAGTGATAAAAAGACATAAAGAAGGTCACTGCATATTTGTCAGAGGGAAAATTCAAGAGTAAAAGTAACAATTATAAATATCTATACACCAAATATGCGAGCACTCAACTATATCAGACAAATATTAATAGGCATGAAAAATCAAATAAAAACACAGTTATAACAAGAAACCTCAATACTCCACTGTCAAAAAGAGCTAGACAAAACTAGATTAAAAAAATAAAACCAAACTGCACAAAAAACAATAAAGAAATAAAATAACTGAGCCAAACTTGTGAACAAATGGTCTTAGGAGACATGTACAGAGTGTCCCACCCAACATCAGAATATATATTCTTCTCAGATGCATATGGGTCATTCTCTAAAATAGACCATATACTACTGCACAGAATATGCTTAAGTAAATGCAAAGCAATTGAAGTTATCATGTACATATTACCTAACCATAGTGCACCGAAATTGGAAATTAATGATACCAGAAGCCACAAAATTTCCATAAACACATAGAAATCAAATAACACTCTCCTAAACAGCCAATGGATTACAGAGGAAATCAAAGAAGAAATAACACAAAATGCAAACATCACTTACCAGAACCTGTGGGACACAATGAAAGAGTCCTTAGAGGAAAATTTATAGTGGTGAATTCTCACATCAGGAAAACTGAATGAACACAAATAAACAAACTAATGCTGAGCCTGAAACTTCTAGAAAAAGAGGAGCAAGTCAAGCTCAAAGCCAAAAAAGGGAGAAAATTATAAAAGTTAGAGCATAAATTAATGCAATTGAAACTAAGAAAGCAACACAAAGATTTAACAAATTCAAGATTTATTTATTAGAAAGAATAAATAAAATTGATAAACCATAGCTAATCTTATCAAAAAGAGGAAAGAAAAAAGCCAAATCCACATAATAAGAAATGAAAAGGGCAAAATTACTACAGATCCTGTGGAAATTCCGATCATCAATATCTATTCTGTAAATCTGTACTCTCATCAGATGGAAAACAGAAAAAATAGGCAGGTTTCTAGAGACATGAATTATGAAAACTGGGTTAAGAAGATATAAAAATCCCAAATAAAACAATATCAATTGATGAAAACGTAACTAAAAAGTACAAAAAAAAAAAAAAAAAAGACCTGGGTCCAGGAAGTTTGGAGAAGATTTAATGTGAACACTCTTCAAACTCTGCAATGAAATTGAAAGGGAAGCAGTTCTCCCTAACTCATTCCTGGAGGCAAGTATTACTCTTGTAACAAAACAAGAGAAAGATCCAATCAAAAAACAGAACTACAGGCAAGCCTACTGAATGAACATAGATACAAAAATTCTCAATAAAATACTAACAAACAGAATGCAGAAAATCATCCAGAAGATTATATACAATAAACAAGTGTGATTCATTCCAGGAATGCAGAGATGGTTAAACATATGCTAATCAATAAATGTAATACATCATATTAACAGAGCTGAAGACAAAATACACATGATCATCTCAATAGATGCAGAAAAAGTTTTTGACAAAACACTCATTTATGATAAAAACTCTAAAGAAAACTGGAATAGATGGTCTTTATCTCAATCTGATAAAAGTCATTTATGACAAGCCAACAGCCAACATCATACTAAATGAACAAAGCTGGAAGTCTTCAGTCTAAAATCATGAGCAAGACCCATGAATTAGGAAAAGATTTTTTCCAGCTATTACTCTGACAAAGGAGTCCTATCTAGATATAGGAAGAATGGAAAAAAAATCAGGCCTCTGGAATTCAATCTAAAAATAGGCATCTGAGATGAATGCACAATTCTCACATGAAGAAATACAAATGGTAAATAAATATATGAAAAATGTTCAGCATCATTGGTCATTCAAGAAATACAAATTAAAACAACACTGAGATTGCATCTCACTCCAGAAAGAAAAGCTAACATCAAGAAATCAATGAATAACAAACTGGAGTGGTTGTGAAGAAAAAGGAACACTGATCCACTGTTGATGGGTGGGTAGACTGTTAAAACAACCATGGAAATCAGTATGGAGATTCCTAAAAAAATGTGCATTACATGTTCCATTTGGACCAACTATTACTCTTGTGGATATCTTCCCAGAAGATTTAAAATCATATTTTAGTGATATATGTGCACCCGTGTTTATAGCAGCAAAGTTTGTAATAGCCATGTTGTAAACAATTCAAAGACCGATCAACTGAGGCATGGATATAAAAGATGTTGTATTTTTAGGCAAGGGGGTTCTACTCCACCATAAAGGTGGAAAAACTGGAAATTTGTGTGGGAAAATGGATGCAACTCAAGACCATATTCATAAGTGAAATAAATCAGAGCCATATATGTAAACATATTGCTTCACTCTTGTGAGAAATTGAATGAATAAATAGGATCCAAAATGTACAACAGATATTGTGAATTGAGAAGAAATTTTTCAAAAGAAAAGATAAACTATGAGGAGGTAAAAGGGAAAGGAAAAAAGGGAAAAAAATATAGGTATACACAAGATAGTATAGTTGATTAATGGTACTGCTTTATTCAATATTCTGCTTTTAAAAGTTCGATATTTCCTTCCATTTTCCTCTGTTTGATTGAAAGAACAGCTAATGTGAACAAAATGGGCTGTACTATTGAGCCCATTGCTTGTGTCCTGGTGACCTGCTCTGAGGTTCTGTGGTAGTTTTATTGCAGTGCAGTCACATGGGTTTGTTCTGTCTTGTTCTGCTGTATTTTGCTACCTTCAAAAAAAAAAAACAAAAACAGTAGATAAGAAAGTAACAAAATGCCTCCAAAAATCTCCCAACTCCACCAAAGCTGATTCATGGATCATGGATGAGGAGAAACTCAAAAACAAGGCAACAGAATTATATAAGGTGAATAAAAGTATATAACAACAACAAAACAAGTCAGTAAGGTACTGAGCAACCTGAAACAGGACATAATTAAGTAGATAATGGTCTTAAAAAGTAAAAAGAAGAAAAGAAAGTGCTCTAGAGGATATGGCTGCATGTATGTTTAAGTGTGTAGGATTGATAACCATGTTGCTAAGTTGTTACTGGATCACTGAACTTCTTCACAGTCTCACTGTTTGAATGTCTACTTTGTATGCTTTAATTTTGTAACTTTAACAACTAGGTCTAAGAAGACAGTATGTAATTTACCAACTAGTGATTTCTTACTGCTTTTTTTTTCTGAGATTCTGTATTGTTTCTACCCCTTTTCCTGTTTTGCTTTTTTTTTTCTCTTTAAATAAAATTAAAAAAAATAGTATAGTTATAGAGCTACTTTCTCTTAGTTCATTGAAAAGAAAGAATTGTGCTAAATTTGTTTGGACAAGATATCAGTCTGTATCTTTTACTTTTAATTACTACTACAAAGACAACAATGTGCAATATATTAATTATTGTAACTGTCCTACTAACCTGTTTTGAAAGTTCATTTCATTGTTATTTTTACTTTTTTCTCTTCACAAAAAAGTCTCTTTTTTTTTAAATGGAAAAAAGGATAAAAACAATGACTTCACACAAGTTCAACTACCTAGACAACATATTGCATTTTCCTAAGAACAAGTTGTCACCTCTTGAATGTATTTCTTATGATCTGCTTCATTGGAAGGTCAGAGAATTCTTCCTAAGATTGTGCCCAGCTTACAAGAGAAGACTGAGTGAGGGAAATGTGTGAATGACTACCCTCCTTCTTCTATTTTCTTGAATGCCAAGGTACTTTATTTTGGAATAGTATTTTTTTTTCCTGAATGCTATCATTGGTATTCATGAAATTAAATTTGATTGATTGTGGTATTGAATAATGTAATGTGAAATCAGGTGAGAAAAATTATCACTAAGCCTGTAAATATCAAGGCAATTTCTAGAAAGTTAAATAAAAGTGCTTCATATGCAAATCTGAAGTTTTTTTAATGGCACACTCTATGCAAAAGATTACATGTCAATATAGAAAAATACACAAAGATTTCATGTTAACAATACATATAAAAATTCAAAAATAGGGTTTTAAGTTTTTAATGACCTTGTCCAGATCAAATACTTAGAAAACATGAAAAATATAACACTTAATGTCCGTTAAAACACATGCTGCTCTTTGGTTTTAGTGAGGAGGTAAATTGTGAAGAACAATATACTGTGATCCATGTAAAGATGCTATTTCCTTCGCATAAAGACAAATTTTATTTTAGGCTTTTATATGACTAGCTGTAACTTACAGCTGATTAAATGCTTTACATGAAAATAATTTTATCTGCTCACTATTTTCCAGTAACAATATTCTATGTTTTCATGTTATCTATCTGCCATTTTTATTGTTTCAAAATCCATTATAGCAGGAGCTTCTGATTATCTTGTATAAAATATGTATTGAATAAATAATATGTTACATTTCTGCATTGCTGTTTAATCACAAGTGCATCAGAAGTATTTGAAAATAACTTGATTTAAATTTTATTTTAGTGATTTTTCAAATAAATGAAAAAATACATTTTATTTCTAATGATAGAAATTATCTATATTTTTCTCATATGTAAAAACATAAGCTCATTGCCATATGTCAGTCTTAATTTTGCATCCTCAGAAATGTGATCGTCATAACTTTGAATTCATATAGTAACAAAATTAAAATGGAAGCTTATTTTATGCAGTTTACTGCAATCAGTTTGTCTGACCATATTGATGTGGACAGAAACCTGTGCAAAGTTTGGTCAAAGAATGAATGTTTGTCAGTCATTTAGCTTGTTTGGAGTACTCTTCCCTTGACAGAATATTTTCTGTCAAGATTATGACAAAGATTCAGGTTTTATGGTCCTTTGAAAAAGCTTTTCAGCCTCACAAAGACTAATTCACATTTCATCATTTTCAATTATCTATACAATGGCAAGAAACATGCCCAATCCTCTGATAAAATAAGTATATTGAATTCTACTTCCTGTAAGTTGCTTCATTGATTTTCTCACTTTGAAATCCTGACATGAGTGTCACAGTCATGTCTATTTTAAACAATAGGGTGGCAGATGTAGAAATTAATCTTTAGAAATATTAATCTGATTTCCTCACTGGATCTGCGTGTGGCTGCTCGGTGACGTCACTGCTGCCTCCTCAGGCTGTGTCTGTGGGGTCTGCTCCGTGGTGTCCCAGTGGAGATGGGGCTGATTTTCATTTCAATTTAATTGTACAGTCCACATTGCTTCATGTTAGCAGATGGGCGTACTTCATTATAATGTCTGAATATCCCTGAAGTTTAGAAATTAGAATTGAATTCCTGGCATTAACAAGGTTAGAAAAAATGGACTTTGAGTTCTTTCAGGAGGAGGCATTCACAGTCTAGTTTTTGCAGGAGTCTCGTCAATTTAATGAAAATGCGATTATCTTTCAATGTCTGATCAAGAACTTCATCGTCCACCCTACTGCAGATGTCTAATCACCAAGATTGTCATCAAAAAGGTCAGTTTAGCAAGGTAAGGTGGTTCATGCCTGTAATCCCAGCACTTGGGGGGCCAAGGCAGAAAGATTGTTGCAAGTTCAAAACCAGCCTGGGCCACAAAGTGAGCTCAAGACCAGCCTGAAGCAAACCGCATAGTGAATACCTTGTCTCAAAAATACCCTGTCTCAAAAAAAGACACAAACCAACAAACAAACAACAATAACCCCCCCCCCAACAGTCAGTTTAGTAAGAATTTCTCCCATTGCTGGCTGCTCTTGTACTGTGCCCTTCTCTGACATCCTCCGTTCAACCTCAGCCTGCTCTTGGGCTACGTACCAATCCTGTTGTCTTCTACAAACCAGATACTTCTGCAACCTATTTCTTTTTTCCAATTTACAAGCTAGTGCCAGATTCCTCTGTATCTCCTGACCCATCCTTCCAGTGTTTGTTGTCTAAGCTGTGAACAGAGTCCCTAATTCTTTCTGAAAATGAGTAACAAGAAAATGAATTTTCATGCCACAGGTGGGTGGTGAATGACAAGTATTGGGGGAAAAAGTATCTACAGGGAAAAACTATGAAAGTTGGAATGCTTTCACTTTCATATTGTTATTTTAATCACCGATTTTAAAGGAGCCATTAAAAAATTAATATTTTGAAGGAAACATACAAATGAGATTTGAATCTCCAACAGCAAAGGCCAAATATATTTCTTTGAAAGAAAAAAAAAACCTTTTCTGGATATATAGCAAAATGTTTAGTAAAATAAATAAAACAAATTGAGAGGCATTATTGAAACTATAAGAAATAAAGATAAGTTCACAGAAACTAAACTGAAGAACATTTCCAGAGTTAAAAGCTACTGCTCAAACCAGAAATTACTCCTAGGAAATACAAAGATTTCTGCAAATTTAGAGTAGCATGGGCAAAAGGTAGAAACTAGTGCCTGCAAAAAAGATGAAAATGGACTGTAAATTCCACATTAATCTTTATCACCATAGAGGTATAACAGTGTGCACCAGGAAAATTTAGAGAAAAAGAGAAAAAATAATTCTGAGGAAATAGAGCAAGGATAGAAGGATGCAAGCAAGAAATGATCCTTTTAAGGATTGAACTACAAATTTGGGTACCATGCAGATTTAAGTACTGAATTAATCCCACATATATAGCTTCTTCAAGACAGAGAGAGAGAGAGAGGAGACAGAGAGAGAGAGAGAGAGAGAGAGAGCAAGAGCAAGCAGCAAGGACATCTACCATAAAAAGCCATCATAACAAGAAGGTAAAAATCACGAAAATGAGAGGGAATGCAAGAAATGATAATGAAATAGGTAGAATGGGCAGTGGGTTTGGGATGCTGATTATAATGTGTCATTCTTTTTCTGGTTTTATATTTAGTGCCTACAGTTTTTGTTATTCCAGGTAACACCTTATGAGTAGAATCTTTATTATTGATATGGGGGAATGGAACTTCTGACCTACTATGTCTAGTATGAGCTCGTGTTCTCTAAAATCGAAGGATGACTTTTAGGAACAATGGAGGTGAGAGCAGAATATGTTTATTGAGAGAAAGAGAGCTTCTGTCTGAAGAGAGACAGAAGGGGTCCTAGCAGGTTGCCAAGGACTCTTGTTTTTTTCCAGGGTAAAACCATGGGTTTAAGGTGGGAAAAGACTGGGAACTCATAAGGCAGATGGGCATAAGTTGGGACATAACTATAGTTAGCCAATAAGACCAATAGTTCAGGTAGGGACAAATGGGGAAGCCAGTCACACAGAAAGCGGGCTTTCTTATGGAACAGTGACTCTTTCCTAGAGGCATGGGAACTATATAGGGCGTCAGTCCTCAGCATATGGGTACATTTGTGTAGTCTTTTGTCTTGAGGCCTGGTCCACAGCAGGAGGCATCAGCTTCCCTAGCAGTTGCCAGGTGTCTGCACTGGCTCCACGGAGGACCCAGCCCTAATCTCACTGTCTGTATTATTTCTGACTCACTCAGCTGCCTGCAACATTATGATTTTCAAGAAGCAAAATGAGAAGAAGGTAGAGTGTGTCAGATTTCTCTGAGCCATGGCTACATTACAGAGAAGACCATATATTTGGAAAGATTTACTGCAGATTTCATTGAACCCTTAACTACTCTAGAATTGTCATCTTTTAAACCAGTATCTTAAAATCTGGTATTCATTATTTCAAACCCACCCTAAAGTTCTCATGCAAGCTACATATATATCAGTATGTGCTGTAATATTTTATTTTAAATAATTATTTATTTGAAAAGGAATTTAGTAGCAGTGAAGATATATAAATCATGACGTGTGTTTTATAATTTATTGACCCTAAACCCTATAATTCAGCTCTAGAAATAAAAGTTAATTCATTTTTCCTTTCAAAAGACTGAACTGCATTAAATGAAGTGATACGCTTTCTTAGATGGTCAATATTGTCCAAATAGAGGGAGAAGAAAAATTTCACAGCAACTCTATGTTAGATTGCCAAAATTATTGAGCCAAAATTTGAGATTACCTCTTTGAAGTATGTAAGAAAACATCTTAAAAATGAAAGATGACATTTCTTCCACAATATTTGGTTTATAAAGTTCTTCATAGTCAAGACCATAGCTCTCATTCAGTTTTAAAGGTATCAGTACAAGTAGTTTGTAGAGTAATTCACAGCTCTTATTGGTCAACATTTAATATAAGGTTTTGCTATAATTTTTAAGACACATTAGCTTTGTAAGTAATTCTGCAGTTTTTTCTTCATTTCCTCAGTATATTGCATGTGCATAACTTAGGTAAATGTAGTTCAAAAAGGCACAGTTTGAAATAAATTCCATAGATCATTATAAACTTCACAATTTCCTTAAAGTCTTGAGACTTTGTGCAGTGCTTTTACTTTTTGTTCATAGAGGCTTAACTAAATGATGGCAAGAATTGAATGGTTACCATTTAGCTCCTCAAAGTGCAGTTCAGTTCTTATTTAAAAAAAAAATAAAATGCATACAAAGTTATGGCTAATTGACTAGCAAAGTACTATTAAGTTAGACCTGAAATAATATTTGGGAGAACAAAAGAATTTCTCCAATGCTAAACTGCATCATAAGAATCCACAGGTGTGAGGTTTCAAAAGGTGGAAAAAACAATACAATAATTTCATGTCCCTCCATTTCCCAAACCTAGAGATTTAGGGTTCTTTGTAATAATTTTAAAATACTAATTTAGTTCAATTTAAATATTTCAAAGTTGCAATATAGTGGAATGTCACTTATAATAAGTTAAAACTTACTATAGTGAAAGCATTTTGCTCATAAAATTTAAAATCACACAATAAATACAACACTGAGTCCAATGCTAATTTTATATCTGGGCTACTGAAGTAGATATAAATAACATTTCCATCTGTTCTAGCTTGTAAAAGTTACTTGCCTTAAGCAGTCACAATCCAGCACATTAACACATGGTGGAAGTCTTTCTCAGATAAGACCGTTAACTGGTATGGTCCATGACACTGAACATTATTGCAGTACTTTGAACTTTGGATTTAGAATGTCACTTGTTAACCTAACTATAAGATAGTGCTTAACTCCTGCAAAATATGCAATAAAGAAACAAATTCAGGTTTTGTTGAAATACTATACAATAAAATGAATGCTATCCTATATGTAAAGGCTTTGGGTTTCCATGAATGACTAAGAGGATTTTTCTTCTTCAGTCCCATGGATCAAATTTTGCCAGTTTTCTTCTTGTCTCCAAAGTTGTGTTGCCTGGCACAGAGAGAGAGGCAAGAGAGGGAGAGAGGGAGAGATGGAGAGAGGGAGAGAAAGAGAGAGACAGAGACAGAGAGAGAGAACAGGAAGTGATAGTTACTGGAGCACAGGAGTAAACAGGCTGCAAAGTATTTTTACCTCAGGACTTTTCCCGTCAGGAAAACTGTCTCCAGTTTAATAAATATGAAAATAGGTTAACTGGATCATAAACTCATGGAGAAGTTCTTGTTTAACTGTAATGAGGGCCAAGATCTTTCTTTCAAAGAAAAACTTTGACTATAAAATGAGACATAAGTAACGTTACTGCAGCTATGTTAATGGTAATTCAAGATTTTAAGTATTTAAGGTATTCATTCTGACGCTGAGGAAATTAGTATATCTAGTTAACAAATTCAACTGACCATTTATTGATCATTAGATTTTTTTATATATTGTTTTTAGGTTGCTGCTGACAATGCTGATTATAAATCATTAGAGTTTTGTACTATGAAAAATGAAAGAAATATAATCTTTGATGGTGTGAGGAAAAAACTTTATATCAAAATTGTATTCAAATGATCTATAATTGAAATTTTGAAATCAGTAGTACCAATTATAATAGAATCACTTATTTACATTAACATTTTGAAAAGAAACAGACATTTTCATATTCAAGTGATGACTTATATTGCTCAAGGATAGGACACACACAGCCTGCCTGCACCAGGCCAGGACACCCCCCACGACGTGGGTGTGGACTCGCACACACCAGCAGTTGGTACTAGCAGTGCAAAAGACATTTAAAAAAAATCTCTTCACAGATATAATGGGAGAAAATTTCCCAAACATTGAAAAAGAATTTGACTTGCCAATGAACCAGTGTTGTGCCTTGGCACAGACAGGAACAATAGAAGGGAGCAGGTAGGGCTGCCATTCTTTCATTTAAAAATATGTATTTATATAACATATTTAGTATATACCAATATTTATATATTGATATCTATATTATATACATTTATATACATAGATATATATTTTTATATGGATACATTTTTCTTCGATACATATCTAGATACATATCAAAGGAGATATATATTTATATGTATATATATATATATAAATATATATCCTAGTTTGTAAGTAATTCTGCAGTCCCAGGATATATATATATATATATATATATATATATATATCCTGGTTCTCACATCTAGAGGCCAAGATCAAGTCTTGCATCTAGAGGCCAAGATCAACTGTACACCCAGCATGAATCCCACTGCAAAATTGGATGGAGTGCACAGCACATCTGTTATCAGACTTGGACCTAGCAGAGAAATGAAAACACCAGAGGAATTTTCTTCTTTTGTTTTTCTATGTTTGTTTGATTGATTTTCCTTGTTCTGTCCAGCTGAAGTCTTTTCTTAGTTTAGTTTATACTTGGTCTTGTTTGATTTTTTATGGTTCTTTCTGTTTTCTGTTTCTAGTCTCTCTTTGTCTCTCTCTTTTTATCTTAACTCTTTCTTTAATGACTTACATTTCATTCATTCCTTTTGTTTGCATAGACTGGTCCTATAGCTCTCTTTCACCAAGTATCATGCTTGATCTTGATTCTTCCATGTGAATAAACATTGTCTCTCTTCCTAGAACAGTTCAGTACTGCTCTGATTCCTCTTCCATTCTTTCCCTTCTCTGTCCTCCAGTTTCCAAAACTTGGGTACTTACCCTATACTCTCCAGCCTTGCTCCTACTACACAGAGCCTCACTCATTTCTCTGTCTCGCACCCTATCCCTTTTAATCCCCACCTCATAATAAGGTAAAATCATTCCACCAAAGGGAAAATTATTGCAAATTGGTTCCTGGTATATACTGAATTCTGTTATACAACTGCAGAATTTGCTCCTGTGGTAAAAACTACCAGGCTGATAGTTACCACACTTTGTCAGTATCTAGACTGTGCTCAAGACTATTGTTACTGTTAATGGTACTACTGTATCCAGGACCCCATACCTGACATAATTAGCTTTTGTGTCCTGTATGATGACACTGTGATGGTTTGGGTTCATTGCCATCACCATAATCCAGGACCAAAAACTGGGTGCTGAGTCAAGTAGGTAACAACTTCTTATCCTCAACACATTGGCAAAGTAGTCTATTGATCCACAAAGACTAAGAGCCACCTACATCTAAAAGATATTAATGTGAAATAGCCATTTCCTAAGGAAGCCTGGATAGTAGGGTTAAAGCTGTTTACTATAAGAAATATCAACAAAGAAAATAAAACATCAACACAGAAAACAATACAAAAAATAGAAACAGAAATGACGAGACAGAAGTAAAGTTGAGCTTCAGATCGCCAGGTTATCCAGGACAAGTTCAGAGTACAATAAATTAGAAGTCAGAAGACAACCACTAGAAAGTTCTGAAGTCAAAGCAACAGAAGTGAAAAAAAATGAATGAAAGAAACTATAGAAAAATAATCTCTAAGGTGTAAATAGAAGTGTCTATCAAAATAATGGACATTCAATCAGACACAGATAAACAAATGGAAGAGCTCAGGAAAACAATGGAAAACATGAAAGTCCAACAAAGGAAAGAAATACAATCCAGAAACAGATACAAACAGAAGTCCAAGAGATTAAAGCCTCCACTGAATATATACACAGCAACTGAATGAAGGCAAAGGTAGAATATCAGATCTAGAAGACAGAATTGCAGCTAGCGACCATAAAACGAAACCTTAAATATAGCAAGAGACCATGAAAAACCAATTCACAGTGACAAGATAAAGCAAAGAAGTACAACATAAGATTGATTGGAGTCAGTGAGAAAGCTGGATACAGTGCAAAATTCTTAAAACTCTTCGCAGTAATAATGGCAGATAACTTTCCAAAAATGGATAAAGAACTTGATATGCAAATAAATGAAGCATATAGAACTCCAAATAGCCATGACAGAAATAAATCTAACCAAGGCACATAACAAACAAGATTCCAGAATTTCATCATAAGAGCAGAATATTAAAGTGGTTTAAAAAAGAAAGAAACAAATCACCTATAAAGAAAAACCAATCAGAATCACAGCAGAATTCTCAACACAAACCCTCAAGGTAAGGAGGCTTTGGAGTGAGGTGTTTAAAAGCCTAAAGGAAAACAATCTTAAACCCAGATTGATATATACTTTGAAAAACTATCTTTCAAAGTTTATGAAGAAATAAGATACTTTTATGACAAAGATCAACTAAAAAAAATTATGACCAGCAAACCAATTCCACAGATTGCTCTGAAAGCTATACTAGAACACAATAATGAAGATCACAAACATATGTAAACAGAAAGAATCTGCCAGGCAGGGCAAGGCATTAAACACCGGAGGAAGACAGGGAACAAACAACAGGAAAAACAAAAGCCAAAATGTAACAGTTATAACCATCAATGTAAAAGTCTTAACTCACCAATCAAAAGAAACAGACTGGAAGAATGGATCAGGAAAAAAGATTCAGCAATATTCCACATTCAAGAAACACATTTAATCCAAAAAGAAATTCATAGACTTAAAAGTCAAAGGATGGAAAACAATTACCCATGCCACAAAACTCACAAAAAGCAGATGCATCTATTCCAGTTGCTGATAATGCAAACTTGCAGCCAAAACTGGCCAAAGAGACAAAGAAGTTCACACCATACTTGTAAAAGGAAAACTCCAAGAGGAAGACATAAGAATTATAAATATATATGTAACAAACCCTGTACACAGAACTACATAAAACAGATATAAGCAGAAGTCCAAGAGATTAAAGCCTCCACTGAAAATATGAGATATGAGAAACCAAAGTAATACTAACACAGTTTTATTGAGAGATCTTACTACTCCATTCTCACAAATAGATAAACAGCCAGCCAAAAAATCAACAAAGAAATATCAGAATTAAACCAAACCTGGGGATAAATGGATCTGCTAGGTGTTTAACTAGTATTCCACTCCAAAACATCAGCATATGCATTCTCCTCACTTGCACATGGGATATTCTCAAAATAGACCATAGATAAACTGACAAGCTATGTTTAATTAAATGCAAAAGAGTTGAAATCCTTCCAGGCATAGCATCGGACCATCGCACAATGAAACTGGAAATCGACAACAAAAGAAATCAGAAAAATTATATAAACACGTGGAAATTGAACAACACATTTTTGAAAAACCATTGTCTCACTGAGGAAATTAAGAAAGAAATTAAATAACATACACAATTCAACTACAATGCCGATACAACATAGTGAAACTTATGGGACGTGAGGAAGGCAGTCCTGTGAGGGAAATGTATAGTGATCAACTGTAACATCAGGGATACAGAATGAGCTTAGATAATCTGATGTTGGAATCAAAACTTTGACAAAAAAAGAATAAATCAAAATCAAATCTCATGCAAGGAAGGAAATTATAAATATCAGAGAAAAATTAATGTAAAACGGAAACTAAGAATACAGCACAAAGAATAAATGAATTTTGAGAAGTTGTTTTTTGACATAATAAATAAAATTGATAAACCATTATTCAGTCTCATCAAAAAGAGGAAAGAAAGCACAAATTCAAGCAATTAGAAAAGAAAAGAGTAAAATCACAATGTATCACAGAAATATCCAAGAGATCATCAATACCTGCTGTGAGAACCTGTACTCTAATATGATGGAAAACACAAAAAGACATGGACAGATTTTTTAGACACAATTGAATTGATAAATGTAAATCAACTGAAAATTTCAAATAATATGATATCAGTCAATGAAATTGAAACTGTAATTAAGTATTTACCAACAAAGAAAAGCCTAGGCTCTCACACAATCTCTGTTGAATTTTACAAGACATTTAGAGAAGAACTAATGCTACTAGGGCAGAAATTCTTTAAGAAAATTGAAAGGGAAATAATTCTTTAAGAGTCACTCCTGAAGGCAAATATTACACATATTCCCAAACTAGAGATGAAAACAACCAAAAAGAAAACTAAGGGCCAAATTAGTGAACATAGACATAAAATTCCCCAATAAGATGCTGGCAAACAGAATACAGCAAATCATGAAGAATATTATACACCATAAACACGTGGGATTCATCCTAAGAATGCAGGGATGGTTCACCATATGCAAATCAATACATATAATACACTGCATTAAAAAAACAAAAGACAAAATCACACGATCATCTCAATAGATGCAAAAAACTATTTGACAAAGTATAACACCTATTAATGATAATAACCCTACAGAAAATTATAATAGATTGTCTTTATTTCAATCTGATAAATGCCATCTATGACAAATCAACAGCCAACATCATATAAAATTGTCAAAAAAATGAAAGCTTTCATCAAAATAAGAAACAAGACAAGGATGTCCACTATCAACAATCATATTCAAAATAGTTCTGCAAACAATTAGCCAGGGCAATTAGGCAAGGGAAAGAAATAAAAGAATAAGTATAGGACAGGAAGAAATTAAATTATCATTTTTCATATATGACATGATACTCTAAACAGAAGGCCTCAAAACCCCACCAAAAGACTTCTAGAATTAATAACCAAATACAGCAGTTTAGGTAGATACAAAGTCAACACTCAAAAATCAATAACTTTCCCATACACAAGTAACAAACTCACAGAGACAGAAAATAGAGAAAGCACATTCTTCACAATAGCATCTAAAAAATGAAATACTAGGAATCAATGTAATAAGGGATATAAAAGATCTATACAGTGAGAATTATAGTAACTTAAGGAGATCAGAGAGGATATCAGAAAATAGAAATATGACCTTTGCTCTTGGATAGAAAAAAAAAAAACAACATAGTGAAAATGGCCCTACTCCCAAAACTGTTCTATAGATTTAATGCAATTTCAATGAAAATATCATTAGCATACCTCACAGAACTTGAGAAAACATTCCTAAAATTCACGTGGAACCAGAAGAGACTTAGAATAGCAAAAGCAATTCTGGTCAACAAAAGCAAGGCATACGGCATCGCAATCCCAGACCTGAAATTATACTACTCAGCTACTGTGATAAAATTAGCGTTGTATTAGAAAAAAACCAAACAAAACAAAACAGACCCAAGGATGAGTGGAACAGAATAAAAGAAGCAGACTCATCTCCGAAGACACTCTACCACCTTGTCTTTGACAAAGGAGCTAAACATGTCCACTGGAAGGAAGATAGTCTCTTTAAAAATTGCTGTTGGAAAAATTGGCTTTCCACTGACTTACATCTATCACCCTGCAGTAAACTAAAGTCAAAATGGATCAAAGATCTAAATATTAAAACAAAAACACTAAATTTAGTGGAAGAGAAAATCGGAAGAAACCTTGAAGTCATAGGTCAGGGCAGAGAATTCATGAACAAAACACAGACAACTAGGGAAATATTAGAAAGACTTAGCAAATAGGATCTCACCTTATTAAAAAAATTTTGCACAACAAAATAAATTACCAGTAGAGTAAAAACACAATCCACAGAATGAGGAAAATTTATGGCCAGATTCTGTAAGATAAGGACTGATATCTAAACATACAAAGACTTGAGAAAAATCAGCCCCCAAAATTAAAACACACAATCCAAAAATGGGAATCCAAGATGGATACACACTTCTCGATGAAGAAATAAAAAAAATAAATACATACATGAAAAATTGTTCCACGTCATTGGTCTTTCAAGAGACACAAATTAAAACAACACTGAGATTCCATCTCACTCAAGGAAGAATGGCTACCATCAAGAAATTAACCAATAACAAATGCTGGGAGGATGGGGGTGTGGGGTGGGGAATGACACTTCTCCACTGCTGGTAAGAGTATAGACTGCTGCAACCAATGTAAATCACTGTGGACATTCCTCAAAAAACTAGGATGAGCGGTCCCATCCCACCCAGTATTCCCTTTCTGGGTATTTTCTTAGAAGAATTAAGAACATCATATCACAATGGTTTATTTGCATCTCTCATTACAACAGCACAGTTTGTAATAGCTAAATCTTGTCAACAACCCAAGACCCATTAACCGAGGAATGGATGAAATATGTGGTATTTTTATACAATGGAGTATTGCTTAGTATAAAGAAAGATAAACTGGAGTCTGGTGCAGGAAAATGGATGAAACTCAATAATACTAGTAGTGAAATAAATTCAGACTCACATGTGCAAACATTGTACTGTGTCACTAATGTGAGAAAATGAGTAAGTAAATAAGACTCAAAAAGAACCAAAGATATTCTAAATAGGGAAGGAATTGTTCAAAAGAAAAGAGAAACTAAGATGGGAGAAAGGGGGAAAGGAAGGATGGGAAATGGGAAAAAATGTATATACACAACATTTTAAAGATAGTAACAATAAGTTTCTCTTATTTCATTGAAAGGTAAAATTTGTGCTAATATTGTTTGGACAAAATTTCATGCCTATATCTTTTACTTTGAATAACTACTCTGAAGATGGCAATATACAATGTATTAATTATTAATACTCTCTTACTAGCCTGTTTTAAAACTCTGTTTTATTGTTATTTTCATTTTTCTCTTTATAATGAAAATCTGTTAAATGAAGTATAGCTAAAATTAGAAGCAAAATAATTAAATTATCATTTGAGTATTAATTTTGTATTTACCTTATTACACAATAGTAAGAACAATGCTTTATCAAGCAAACAAATGTTAAAAAATGTTCATAGAACTATATAAATTTTTAAAAGTGTGAGACTCTATGATAGGTATAGATTCCAAACTGCTTAGTGTGCTTTGCAGGTCAGACTTTGATTTTTGAAAGCAAATTTTATGTCTTTATTTTGTATATCTTGTTAAAATTTGTTTGCAAATCTTAGTTCTTAAAGTAGACATTTTTCCACATTCATTTATTCTAACATATTTACTTATCCCAATGGTTCTGCTGGTTCAAAATCATCGAGTACAATCCATGAGGCAATTTTTGGTGACCTGGAATATTGTCATAGGCCCAGACAGACCAGATCAAAGTGTTGTCGCTCATGCTTGGTATCACACGATCACACTGAAACTAAGGAAGCAAGTACATTGCCAAAGAAATTAGATTTTCTTGGAAACAAACTCAAAGCAACCAACTGGAAAGGCCCCAGGCAGCCTGAACATTTAGTCATAAAGAATTCTCCTCTGTTTTGTCCTTTGCAAGGAAAGCAGCCTAAAGTACCTGCTGCTAACAAAAAGTGCTGTTTTTGTTATTCTGTGTCCTTCTTCCCCTGACTCATAAACCAATTATCTGCTGAGCATGTGGAGCAGTCATTCTGTTTCATACACTGAGAACCTGTCTGATTAACGGACTGCTCATACCATCCAATTAGACAGGAACAATCAAGGATAGGGTTACAGCAAATCAAAAACTTCTGCCTGGCAAAGGAATCAACTAGTAGACTGAAATGACGAACTACAGAATAGGATAAATTTTGCCTGCTATTTGTTAGAGGACAAAACTGTAAAGAACTCAAAAGAATTAGATCACCTAAAACAAGGGCAAATGTCAAACAAGCAAGAAATGGTCAATTGAAATGAACATTACAAATGGCCAACAAACACAGGAAAATATTTCTCAACATCCCTGGCCATTGGAGAAATGCAGATGAAAACAATGCTAAGGTTTCATTTTATGTCACAAAGAATATCAACCATCAGATCAAAAACTAACAAATACTGGCATGGTTGTGGAGAAAAGGGGAGCCTCTAACACTGTTGGTGAGAATGTAAACTTGTATAACCATTCTGGAAAACAGTATGGAAATTTTTTCAAGGAAATCAAATTAGAACTCTATATGACCCAGCTACTCCTCCTCTAGGCTCTTCCCTGAGAGCTTAAGGCATCGTTCTACAGGAATGTGTGCACAGCAGTGTTTACAGAAGCACAATCTTAATAGCTAAATCCTGGAAGCAGCCCTTATCCCCATCGACAGATAATTGGAAAAACAAAATGTTGTATCTATACAGAACAGAGTAATGCCTGGCTTTAAAAAAGCACAAATTTGATGTATTCATAGGAAAAATGGATACACCTCGAAATATATAATGTTGAGTGGAGTAAATGAAATTCATAAGCCAAAATACCTTATAGTATGTCTCATTTGACTAACATGAAGTTCAAACAAAGTCGGAGACAAGGGGATGGATCTCTTGCCAGTGGGAAGCAGCCTGAGAGAACAGGGGTTAGCAGAGAGGAAGAAGGGGAGGGGAAAATCAGTGTGATAAAGATATGCCATGCACAAGAAGCTAATAACCTCAGTGAATACAAATATTTCAAGATGTACAATTGATGATATAAGCAAGAATGAAAAGGAATAGAGAGGATTGTGAGGAGCAGTGAAGGAGTTGGGACAGAAGAACAGGATTAAAAAACAAAACACCATGCTGTACTGCACATACATGACTACTCCCCCAGATAAACTGCGTGTGCTGCCAATGTGTACTAATAGAAAAAGAAAAGAAACACAGAGTTAAACACACACACACACAGAAGCAGAAGTAATTCAAATTTCAAACTAACGTTGCCTTAATTTATTTTTGTCTGAGGCCTAAGAAATGCCATCAATATAACCCCGATGAACATATTTAAAAATCAAGATGAAAACAATTTGACTTCTTCCCACCTTGCTTCACATGATAAAGTGGACATTGTTTCTTTCCTTTCTTCTTTTCTCCTCCTGCTTCTTCCTTACTACCAATACGAATCAAAATTTATTATTTTCAGAATATTTAAGACTTTAGAGAATATGAGCCTATTGCAAGGAAAATATTGTTTAGTTCACAAAAAAAAAATAGAAATGAGAGCAGTTGAAATGAAAACAAACTTGTAAATTTACTGAACCATATATTTAGGCCCCTGCAAACACAGTTCAGAATGCTTTAAACTTCGTGTTTTCCTGATGGAATAAAACCACCATTTCCCTCCTGAAAAGCAAATAAGATTAAACTGGGAGAAGGTGCTATTACCACTGATATCTGAGAAGGTTGTTCTGAGTGCCACAGCTATTTATTTTTCATGTATTATTGCTCATAATTGCTCTTCTTTTGGTTATCTGATAAGAAGTAGTCATTAATTCGAACAAATTCAGATGCTGTCATACCTAATGAATTTCTTTGATTGAAAAATACACAAAAAACTATATGCATGCAAGCAAATTAATCATTCATAGCCTACCTTACCGTGTGAACAGATGTTTTAATTAAAATTGACTGTGAGATAAATCACCCCATAGAGTAATTTAATAAATAGTCATTGAAACAATAAATTATAATACCAATAAATACTTGACCCTTACTGTTCTTCTGTTGGTTTATTGCAACAGACACAACATTGGCTTCAAAGTCATTTTTTATAATTTTTTGTTAAGAAAACAGTTTAGTTTTTTTGGTTTTCCCATTAGCTTTTCCGAACTTTTGACTGTCTGCTTTAGCATTCATTTGTTTTTATAGTCAGTAAACATACAGTTATCTTCTTGAGGTGAACAGAGAAAAAAAATCTTCTAATGGTAATAATATTTCTGGAAATGTAATAAAAGAAGTTGTTCTTCCTTATTCTTTTCATTACATTTTTAGTGCATGAACTTTGAAATCATGTTATCAGATGTACATCACTTGAGTGCTTTGCTGGGTGGGTAGAGGAGTCTGTTAAAATGTTTTTTTAAGAAAATATGTATGAAGTGAAGATAGCATTATGCATATGTATCAAGCTGATAGCATTAACATAAGGTGTGGTACTATTGATTACATTTTATAAATTACACATTTTAAAAGTTTTGTAATTAGTATTAATATTAATAATTTATCAGATCTCGCATTATCTAGAATTGAAGTTTGGTTATAATACAAATGATTATTTATATTAGAAAGAATTCTGCCTACTTTGCAAGCAAATTTAGAATCACTAAATATTTGCCTTAGTTTGAAACCCTCTTTAAATTTGTATAAATCTACTCTCCTTTTATCACTCTTTAGAGAGTTTTCTTTTTATTCCCAACCACTACCTCTTTTCACATGTCATTATTTACACATAGTTTAGTTTATGAAAAATATAAAGCAATGCTTTGGGGATTGAATTAAAGCAATACCCTTAATACTCCAAAAACAGTTTTCAAGGATTGGGATTGCAAGAATTCTTGAAAATTTGTACATGATGCATAATGTGTTTAATAAGTCTTGCTTTGTTACTGTATGTGTTCCTGTCATAAAACAATAGTTATATTTAAATTACTCTTTATTTTTCAATACTTCATTTTGCATTTATCAAAATTATTTTGCATTGTTTGGTTATGAAATTCTGCTTTAAGTCATAACATTACATCCCATGAATTCTCATCTTTAAATCACTGCAGTAAATTTAATTCTGTAAATAGTATTAAAACAACCAAGATATTTTTAGGTTTAGGTTTGAAAAAAATATACTATGAGTACTTATTTTGCTTAGTTGGAAGCATGAAAGCATATCAGATGCTTATGTAATGCAGGTTTCCCTTTCACTGTCTTATTTCTCACACGGAGTATTGCCAGACTTTAAGACTTATGGGAGATTTTCATACAGAAATTTTATTTCATAATACTTGCAAAATGATCACCTATATTTGATATTAAGGAGGCAGATTCGAGCAGTTGTATGCAGCCTTAGCTCACTAAGAGATGCGATGTCTGTCTCCCTTCCTTCCTTCCTTCCTTCCTTCCTTCCTTCCTTCCTTCCTTCCTTCCTTCCTTCCTTCTTTCTCTCCACTTTCTTTCATATTTTCTTGCTTGCAGGATAGTGTGAGGCTTTCTTTAGGCCATCTCCACCCCAAGAAGCTATGGGTTGTGTGCTGCCCTGGGGAGCCCACCTGATGCTGTGCAGCTCACTTTAGCAGAGGGTGGCCTTAAAGGGGTTCGGCTGGACACAGTTTTGTTACACTATTTACAATACAGATGCTTTTAATGCAATTTACATTTTACATAATGCACATGTATATTAATAAAATCACATAACTCTCTTATGCACTTAACCACCATTTCCACTGGAATCTTGCTAAAATTGAAAGTCTTCCATGTTTTTGATAGTATCACAGCATGCTGGTTTTATTAACTGAGCCAATAATTAAGAAGGCTGGGGAATTTCCAAAGGAGCTAACCTTCATATATGGATCTGAAGATGGCTCATATCAGTCACTCAAAATGATCAAAAATTTGAAATAGTTTCTTATCTAAGATGCAAACAAGCAGTGGAAATTAATGGCCATTCAATTTTTCCTATCATATCTTACAGAATACATTTAGGAAAAAAATTAGGGAATTGGTTTCTGGCCTGATGATATGTGTTTTCAAGATGAAATTTATTTTCCTTTATATAATTTGTAGTTTAATATGTGTTTATAAGGTATATTTTAATTTTATGGTCGCATACTTAATTGAAACATTGTTCTTGTAAAAAAACTTTGGTAATTTCCCCATATTTGTGGAGAATTCTACAAAAAGAAATTTCACTGGTAGATTTTGGGAAATCATTTAGCATGAAGTTTATTGAGAGATGATTTTTAAAATGGTCTGTGATCATTTATTTATTTATTTTTTATTTATTTATTTATTTATTTATTTATTTTTACCAGTACCGGGGATCGAACTCATCATGACCGCGTGCTTGCAAGGCAGGCGCTTGTGCCACTGAGATAAATCCCCAGCCCCTCTTTTTTAATGTATTTTTTGATCATTTCTTTAGAAGTAATTTCATTTTTACATCCCTACAGTTTTTTAAAGGCCAAAAATACCATCTCACTTGTCAGAAAAAAATTATTGTTATTTAACCATCCAATATTCCCCTAACGAGAGTACCTATCATATTTTAGGAAGAAAGTATGTGTTAATTTGTGTAAACGTATTTTTTTTCTACAATGTAAGTGTCAGTGTTGAAAGCTGGGTTCTGAAATACCTTTACTCTTGATCCTTTGGAAATATGACTTTATTAGATTTTAAACTAATCTTACATTTTCTTGATTGAAAAATTCTCAGTGGGAAATTCTTAAAAGCACTAGCGTCACTGATGTCATTATTTTCTTGGAAAGACATATTTTAAATTCTCTTCTACTCAAATTATATTATTTTGAAGAAGAATTCAGAGTGAACATATAGAAGATGTTAAGATATATGGCAGTACAAAAATTATAGTAAATAAGAATATAAAAGAAAAATATAAATACAAATCCAATTTCAAGATTTTTCAACATATTATCAATTATTACAAAGAACTTTGATAAAAAAACAAAGGAGGGGCTGCATAAGTTTGAAAGTTTGCAATCTAGTTTCAGAAAGGACTTGCTTTTTGTTTAGAGCAGAGATGGTGAACATATCTTAAGCAGTGTTTTTGGTTCTGTCTCCCTGAGGGTTGAACCTAGGGCTTTCCCACTGAGTTACGTTCTTATTAGCATTTTGTTGTTTTTGTTTCATTTTGCTTTGAGACAAGGTCAGAAGATATTGCTAAATTGCACAGTTTGGGCTTGTATGTGTAATCTTCTTGCTTGGACTTCCCAGACTGTTGGAAGTCATGTACCACTAAGCCCAGCTGGGAAGGAGTTTTCCTTTTTGTAATTGCATGGAGATCGTTTTTTTGTTTTATCTTGGGGTTGTGTTACCAGTAATACATCACTGCATCTGAGAGATTAAGTGTGGAAATGTTGAAAAGAAATTAAGTGAATTTAACTGATAGAAAAGTAATCTATACTGGGGTAACATAAAATTGTACAACAACCACAAAATATAAAGATCAAAAATGATGTAAATAATTTGAGATTAATATAGGAATCATGTTTCTGCAAACAGCTTGTGACAAAATTTAGTGAAAAATATTGGAAAGAAAGTGATATTTGTTGAGTCAGAAAGACACAAGTTCATGTTGCATTCAATAAAATCTCTGTAGACTAAAGCATTTAGTCTGTGAAGAGAACAGAATATAATCTAAATACTTTGGTTAATGATTCTACTCATTTGCAATTATTAAATTTTCTCATGTGAATAAGCACATTTTAACTGCTATTTTGATCTACATAATGGTACCTTCATATAAAAACATACATCATTTGTATGCATTTTAGAAATACTTTTAAAAATCTAATGTTTAAATCAGCTTGTGATTGAGATAGTAAAATGTATGTTGAAGAAAATTCTAATTCAATAACCTAAGGAAACTAGAAAGAAAAGAGGAAACTGCTTGTCTTCACTTCTACCACAAGTTTGCTTACTATTTCATAACCAGTAAAGCAAAAGAGTCCCTAATTCCCCATTTAATCAGAGATTCTGGAGAACAGAGCAGACACTAAAAATATAAAACCAATATCACAGGACTCTGATTTATACTTTTTTCCAAAGGAAAAAAATCAATTTTATATTTGATTGTTCAATGGATCCTTGGTCTGGGTTAATTTGCAAGATGTCAATCTACATTTTGAATTAACTTATTAAAAAAAATACTTGCAGAAAGCCAACTTTTGATTTTGATTTATGAGATGTCAAGTGCATGTTCTGAGCGATGAATATAGTTCAAAAGTCAGGATCAACCATGTGTTTTATCTGTGATGCCAATTTCAAAGTACCGGGGCTTGTGGGAATTACAGATAGCATTATGAAAAAGGCAAATGATTGGCATGCTCTATGAACAGGCCTTGGTCATACATGTACTCTGGTTGGAAACAAATGCTATTGTCTTTTTATCAATTGGACAATTGAGGTAAAACAATGATAGGTTTTTCCCCATAGTTCAAATGATAGAAACCCTGGCTGTCTTCCACAAGGAGCACAAAAAACAGAACTTAGATTCTCAATTATTTTACCCTCTCCTTACAAGAAATTTCAAAAGTTCTTTGCTTTAAAAAGATCAAGTGATTGAACTTTTCCACAATTAAATAGCAGATAATTTCAATTTCATAAAAGATTGCTGTCAAGATAGTTTGTATTAACTGTAGATATATATTGGGTTGATGCCTTTATACATGGTGTGAAATCCCCAGAAGTATGACATTCGTTTCATCTACTAGGCCGAAAAATCTTCAGTTTTTCTTTTATGATTATAAATTTGTGTTTATATACAGTTTATTCTAAATTCTGTAACAGAGACTTTTCAGCTATAGTCATCGTAGAGCACTGCAAATTATATTAAAAAGTAAATTAAAAACAACCACTAATACAAATTGTTCTAGGCAGAATTGGAAGCATAAATTTATATCAATGTGGTATAATGAAGAATTAGGAAAAGATGTCTAGGTTACTTTCGGACCTACAA